>CAXHSM010001098.1:899548-985031 GCA_964019185.1 Maratus speculifer
CATGACATCCTTTAGGGATGGCTCCTAACGCGCCACACTAGTCACTGAAAAAGACCCGGATGATAATATAAAGTCTATGGAGGCATTATTTTAAAATATCTCGATCAAGTTTCAGTATTTTTACGTGATATTTTTGCATAGGCTAACTAGATTGCTAGATTTACTTTTTCCGTTTTGATTACATTTGTTTATATTAGGATAGTTTCAATTGCACAACCGGCTCTGAAAATTAAAGTATTTAAAAAAAAAATCAGAAACCAAAATCAAGAAAGTAGAAACTAGCCCGGATGGGGATAGTCCTCAACTATCCTATGAAAAACATCCATGTAAAAATATTAAAATTTTACCGAAATATTTGAAGAAAAACGCTCCCATGGACTTAACATTATCATCCGGGTCTTTTTCAGTGAATAGTGTGGCGTTTTAAATATTTACTTAAGGTGCACCGGCCGAAAAAATTACACAAAATGTCCATAGCGGAACCCAAAAAGACCAGGAAAAAACCTCCTGACGGCATAGACAACAGTTTATTAAGGTTTTACAGCTTAATATTCCCCCGCACCAGTAGAAATTTTCAACTCACGTGGAGAGGGGTGTATTTCGAAAGACCAGACTTGGTGCTTTTAACGTCCCCAGGTCATCACGTAAAGCTTCTCCTAGACGGGATAGACTCCGCCTTGCTAGGGGATTGTAGCATCCGGAGTCCCAGTGCCCCGCTCCGCTCTCTGTCCTTTCATTCAAGGAATCGCCCAAGGTCAGACAATGCCCGTTATCCACTAGCGTTATCTCATGGCTCCCGTGGTACCTGATCACAAGTAGCGTTGCAAAGGTTAGAAAAAACCCGGTTTAAACCCGGGAATGAACCGGGTTTTTAGGAATAAACCTGGAAAAAACTCGGGATTTTTTGGAATAATTCGGTTTTTTGGGAATAAACCTGGAAATAAACCTGGTCTATTGGAAATAAACCCGGGAATAAACCGACTTTTTGCAACTCTAATCACAAGTGCTGATTCCCGGGCCATGTAAACCAGTACTGTAAAGAAGAAAATACCTTTTGCCATCCCTGGTAAACGATAAAAACACCTCCAAAATATGCCGAAGTGACTTCCAGCTCGGAGATTAGAAGCGTGAACGTTAACTTTAGTCAGTGCTAAGTCTTCATCACTGGGCGCAGTCAACTGCAATCGTGCACAGATACACAAGACCTAGATCGGGCCGGGAGTTCGACCGAAATTCGATGCGCTTACGTATTAGCCAGTGAGCCTCCGGCTCAGATCTCTGCAGGGACGGATCCTGGAAGCATATCTGTCTTTCGACCCCCTTCCAGAAAAACTTCACATGCCAACCAAACAGCCCCACCTGGACTGTCACCGCGACTTCCCTCGTCGACCTCTGATGACCTTTCACTTATAGTCCAAGAGATGACAGCACAAAAAACTAAGGTATCGAGCACAAGAAAACGCATGGAAGAGTAGTAATAAGAGAATCTAATGATCCATGACTGCGGAAGCGAAGGGTTGCATAAGCCAAAAATTAATACAACTAGTGGTTTACTCGTAGGTTTAAGATTGTGTTTGCCATACATTCAAAATGGTTATACGACTAACATAATGATAAACCAAAGAATAAACCACTAATGTTATTAATTTTTGGCTTATGCACCACTTCAGTTCCGGCAAACATGGATTATCAGATGCCCCTATGACAAATCTTCCAAAAAATAAAGACTTTTTGTCTTATGCTCGATACCTTAGGTTTTTGTTCCATCGGCTGTTGGAGTATTAATTGTGGACTCACAACTGTCACAGCTACAGTGGACAGAGGGGGATGAACCATATGGCGAAGGGAGCACGTCAGGCACTGTCCAAGACCTCTCCCGACTGTAACTCTGGAAGATGCTGCATGCAGATCTCGCGAGTCCTGTCCTCACAAGAGAATCCCTGCGCCTTGCTCTACAGAGACCGCACGCTCCTTTCAGGCTACCTCTCACTCAAATCATGGTTGACTTCCTATAATCTTATCGACCCTTAAACCCTGTTCGCACTACAAATATATGATATCTTAAAATCACCATTTTTGAAGTGGTACTTTCCGGGAATTGGATGCCTGTTCACTTTGAAAAACTTACCTAAGATATCTCAGCAAATGTCACTGTATCTCTGGATTAAACAAATGTAGTGTATGAGCATACGCTTGGAATAAAGACGGCCGCAACAGCCAATCAGTAAAAGCGAAGCTTTCTAGCCAATAAGACTGAGTGGTTGATTCTGTATCTAACCCGAGCAAGTTGAAACTCTCTGATTAAGTTCCAGGCCTGAGATATCTTAACAATACATTGTGCAAACAGGGTATAACCGATATAGCGAAAATAACAAACTGCCCGATAGAAATTATCTCTATTAGAAAAAATGTAGTGTGAACAGGGTATTATTTCAGAGTCACCATGGAGTCCAGAAGGACTGCCTCTAGACCGAGAAACCGGCTGTATATCCCGTTTGGTACCCTACGAAGAAGGCGATGACACCACCTCATAAAGCCCGTTACCCGAACTCCTGAATGAATCCTCCGTGAAGGTGAAGAATCGTCCTCAACTTATCCTCGTGAAGCATGTAACACATATTTTATTTTATGTATCTCTATTAATATTTCAAATGTTGGTCCCCCCCTCCCTCTTTTAAAATTTAATTTTAAAAGAAAGGCATTTTTAATATGTATTTTTATTAAGTGTTCGTCTCCAAATCGCATATAAAATAATAATAATAAATAAAAAACAAATAATAAATTAGTTTTAAAATATCATTCCATTTCTAGATTTTTCTTTCTTGCTTTTCAGTTGATCAAATATCAAACGAATTGAATATTTTTTCTGTTTTAAATAACTGCTATTTTTATTTTACAATCATCTCATTTTGTCTTGTATAAAGAATTTAATTTTTACCGATTGTGTAATTTTGTTTTAGGATTACTGTGCGTTGCGCGGTTTTTCGCCGCGGGCGATAACTGTTGGTTTCTTGACAACACTCTTTTTAAATTTTTCCCATTGCTTATTATATAACAGTCCTTTATACCTGTACGTTTTTTTAGATCGGATTGGGAATCCATTGTATGCCAAGACATTTTCTCTTGGCGTTTGTGAAATGTGAAAATTTATTCAGATTACGTTTTGTCATGGTGAAATAAACCCGCACGTTCGTAGTTGTCAAGCATGACAAATATTTCTTTATTATGTTCGAAAGCATTTATGTTAGCGTGCTGCATTCTTGTTGTTTATAAGTGCTCAGTTTCTTGTGTTTTGGAAAATAATACAATTAGTCAAGAATATTTCTAAGAACTGATTTTCTTGATGAAATGCCTTCATTGTTCTATTTCAGAAGAAAATATAAAACTGGACCTGGTGTGCTTCACAATACAAAACTGCGATCTCGGCCAGTCACATAAAGGTGGGTTTTATTATGAATTTTTTTTTTTTTTTTGTCATCACAGCATCATTACTACGAGCGCTGTCGAACAGAGCCCGATCAAGCTGAAGTTGGGCCCAGGGCCTGTTAAAAAATTGCCCCCCTCCCTACCTACCCCTTTTCGGTGACACTTTCGCAAAAAGGAAGGTTTTTTTTTGACGAGTTGACAAAGTTGTGTGGGTGAAAAGCGCCTACGTTAAAAGCTTCTAGAAATTTTATTGAGTCATTCAGAATATTTAAATTTTACATTTCATATTTTATAAAACAATATTATATGAAAAATATTTGATTAAAGGAGAAAAGTCAGCCACAGGATTTGTGGACCCCTAAAATTGCTGGGCCCAGGACCAAGGCCCCGGAGGCTCATGCATTAATCAGACCCTGTTGTCGAACTCCCGATCTTCTACCCTTGTTTAAGGGATCGGCTTGGAACCACCCAAAAGGTTCGACCTCAGACTGAGTGGATAAAATAAATCATGAAAAAAGACCAAGTTTGCGTAAAATGATGATAATTTCCCCTCAGAAACATGCACCGCTCGCCGTTGCATTGGTAGCAATAAGGAGAGGGCGTGTTTACAGACAAACACTTTCTGTCATTCAATTTACCATTACATTTATGTCATAAAGATCATTCCAGGAACTGTCTTGGCATCACAGATAAATTATACCATAAACATGTTTATCGTATATCAATCAAATTTTCGGAGATCCTATATAATCGGAATCATAAAGAACAGACAGGTTTTTTTGCTGACTCACAGTAGTTTGATTCACAATATCGTCATCAGCTCTTCCCTTAAATGAAAGTTAAATGAACTGAAGTATGATCTGTTGCAAAATGCACCTTATTAACCCGATTTGCTAATTGAAACTTCCATCTATTCTCAGGGCAGAAAATTTTTATGATTGTAAAGGATTTTGCACGAAAGTGTACTGTTAAAACTATCGTGAAAAATTACCTCCGTTTTTAAAAACTATATATTTACTGACAAACATGAACGCTCCTTCAGCAATTTTAGATCGATGTCATTGGTATGAATATTAGATAGCTTTAAAAACAGAAGCAATTTTTCATGATATTTTTAACAATTTAGTGTTAAAATTAGCTGTCTACGTTTATTTTCGAGGACTTGAAGAATCACACTTTCGTGATGGTATAATGACTTTGGAGCATCATTGGATATAGTACATTGAACTTCAAAGAAATGAAGTAGAAAACTAAAAGCTATTAAAAACCCCTGCATTTTACCTTTCATATATAAAACTTTTCAAATCAAACTCGGAATATTTTGGGGGGAGGTGGCGATTGTTCCAATTGCCCTTCCCGCAGATCCGCTCCTGATAGAGAGCATATCTAACTAATCGACATTTTTATAAGAAGCTTCAAAAGTTTAAACTGGCTATAAAAACTAATAAATAAGGCAAATCACATAAAAATCTGGTAATTATAAATTTCTATGTAGTCCTATAAAAAATCTTTTGAGTGACCCTGTAAGCAAAGCGTAAATGTTATGTTACAATCCTGTGTCACTTTACGAAGCTTACTTGGTTTGACTGCAGCGATATATCTTAATATAATGTGTACAGGATCATTTTGGCAAGAGTTATACTCTTTAATATAGAGTTATACTCTCTCTGTGTTAAGTATGGGAATTATTACTTCATACTCATAAATCTAAAACTAATAAATAATTTTGCACGAAATTTTAAAGAGTTTAACTACGTTTAAAAATAACTCAAAAGCAATAATATGATTAAAAATTGAATAATTACACATTTCTTTAGCCCTATCTAAAGTTTTTTTTTTTTTTTTTTTTTTTGAGTGACACTTTAAACGATCCATATATGCTACACATTTTCCTTTACAATGGAAAGCTTTGTTGGATAGACTGATAGTAGCATATTTCAATATTATATGTTAACGACAATTTCTTCAAAAGTTAGGTGATTTAATATTTTTGTGCTCTATATTAAACATAGGAATAAATTACTTTAAACTATTATAAAACATTTTAATATTTTTACACAAAATTTACAGATTTTAAGTACTCATAAAAACAAATCAAATGCCCTAAAACGCATAAAAATCCTATAATTATACATTGCTGTAGCCCTATCAACAGTTGTTGGTCTGAATAGTTCAAAAAGGTGTAAAAAAACAGCCTTTTTAAAATCGCATTTATCTGGAATCAATTCGCATGATTCCATTTTTCTTTTGATTTCTTAATCACGTGGCATGCCCTATTCTATAGAAACAAAAATTTTGTTTCTATCATAAAGGGAACTCGATATATAGAGGTGTCAAAATCCCGTTTAGGTCAGTCCGCAAACTATAAACGTGAGTACAAAAAAAAAAAAAAAAAGTAAGGTCGTTTGGCATCAATTGGTTAAAATTCCTTTTATTTACGGTTGATTGTATTGTTGTTTCTTTTGTTTGGCGAGAAACGGTCGATTTTCTATGATAAAAAATAAAAAGTGATTGGTCTCAAAGGCAATCAGGATGAGAATTAACTGGTTTGCTACATAAAATTATAATACCGTATAGACTCGCGTATAAGTCAAACTCCCAATTTCTTAAGCAAAATTTTGAAGAAAAAAATTCGTGTATAAATCGAAACACATTTCTAGAAGTCTGTCAAATAATTATTAGTAATCGAGTTAAAAATAATAATAAATTTTCCTCAAATTAGTAAACTTTTAAAATTTCTAATTAGGTTTTTTCTAATTCAACATTTTAAAATACTATAATTATATGACACATAGACACTTTTTGAAACTTATTCACATCAATTTAATGATACTTGAAAAAAAATCCGTAGAAAAATTTATCCAAGCCTTATTTATAAGGATAATAATTTAGAATGTTAAAATATAGTATTTCTTCTTTTCATTGTAGGACTTTTAGGAGAAAAATCTAGAAGTATCCTCAAGTTCAACTCTTTTTAAAAAAGGGATTTAAATGTTAAAAGGAATACCCTATATTAAAGGGAATTCTATATCGAGAAAATGGGTGCAGATTACATATTGTTGAGTATTTTTATTTGTCAATCATAAGGAATTCGAACTATTAACCACGTTTAATTTTTTCTCTAAACCAGACCTATATGTGATTAGTTAAAAAACTTGTCTTTTCAGCGAATATACTGCGGAAAATTTATTTTTTACTAACTCGTGTATAAGTCGATCCCCTCCAAAATGAAAATCTTGAAAATCAACTCCCAAATTTAGTCTAAAAGACCTTTTATTTATACACGAGTATATACAGTCTATATAACATATATACAGTCTATATAATCCTTAAACATGTGAGTGACCCCCAACCCACCTAGACAAGAAATGGTGTTAAAGGTTGTTGCTTGGTAGAGAAGGTGTAAAGTGTAGTAATGGAACTATTCCTTGAAAAAAGAAAAGGGTTTTTTTAAAGTTTCATTCATTTTTTTTTTAAGTAAGGAGTGTGATTTGAATCAACTGCAGTTTTCTCAGAGTAAAGGAAATCTACGTTTGTAGCATTTATACTAGAGAGGGAAAAAAAGTTACTGGTACTCAGGATCACCAAATACTTCTAATTAGTGGTCCAATTTAAAATGTTATGTGGTCTGAAGGCACCGGACAATCAAGGAGTTAACGCTGATATGGTTAGTATTCATGAATAATAAATACTTTGCACACTGTATTCCACTGAAAACATGTTTTGAGGAACCTCAAAAATTCATTCTCATTTATTTTGGTAAATAATGGTGTTGAATAATTCATAAAAGATTTTCCTTACAGATCATAACATAAAATGGAATTATTTTTAATGTACCCCTTAACGAACAAAAAAAAATTACGTAATTCGTTTTCGATAGGGATTGTGGGATAGTAATCATAAGTTTATAGTAATCAATAAGTTTTAAAGAAAGAATGGATTGGAAAAAGATAACAAAAAAAAAAAAAAAAAAAAGAAATGGTTTTTATAAACATTTATTGACGTCTAAAAATTACATTAGACATTTTTTTCTTTTATGAAAAAGCAATGAGAATTCAAATGATCTTGAAAGTAAGTATTTTAATAACTACAAGTATTAGTAATGACATTTTAACGAAATTAGGATATTTTTTTTATAGATTCCTGATGAGAACAACATCATTTTAAAACACTTTTTAGCAACCTCTATTTAATTTTTCAAACTTCACCAGTTTACCTTTTAAAATAACAATCACAGTATCAAACACATTCAATTGTATCTTATTTTCAACATTATGGGGTATTCAGGGCAATGGACCATATTCTTCGTTTTGGTTCGAGGCTACGAAAATTTGTCTGCTAGGGAATAACGTTCATAAGCGCGCCATTGAAAAGCATTGTGGTGAGAAAATTTATACTTATATTTTATTTTTAAATGAAGTTTCAGATTTTTTCAAGAACAGGTATGAGTTAGACATTAATTCTTATCTCTATTTTAAAGCAATTGCATGCACATTTTTCATTTTATTAATATAATAAAAATTTTAAAATTTCAATTAATAAGTATATATAGTTTTAATTAGTATATATATAAATATTTATCAAAAATAATTCGTACAGAATCAATTTGCAGTATTTTACGCATGTATTTATCTGTATTTAAGCTGTATCAAATGACACAATAGCGAAACAAACGCGCTAGCAGACGTTTTTTTACACCACGTGATTCCCTATGTGACGTCACGAGAATACCGCCAACGGTATTTTCAGCATAACCCCCTCAGTCCTGATGTCGCCTGTGAGCGACACTATAGATCATTCTTTAAATTAATTTCAATGCTATTAGAATTGTTAAACATATTTCTAGATTCTAAATAAAAGTGTGCCTATGATAAGCATCGATACATAGACATCGGTTTCTTGTTGCATGTCTCATTTTTGGAGATGTTTTATGGTAATTTTTAACTGATTTTTGTAGTCCCCTGTAATATTTGTCTCGGGACTAAGGAGGTTAAAAGTTTAGGAGAAAGACAGTTTTAAAATCAAAAAACTTCACTGCGAGACGTTACTTTAAACAATTTTCTGAATTAAATATTTTCAATCGCGGACAGACTCAATCTTACAGACATATAAATCTATGCTATGCAAAATATATAATACAAAAAAAGTATGGCAATATTTTTGTGTTGCTATAAAAAATAAAGCCCGATAAAAGTGAATTTGCCAGAAATTATCTTAAAGTTCCTCATTTGATAATTTGCTAGTTTACATTGACAAAATTTTTGTTGGTAGACGTTTCATTTTAGTCTTTATAATATTAGGAATAAATAACTATTTTCATAGCAGAATATGCCAAAGTTCCTAAATGAAAGAAGTATACAAATCAGTTAATTGGAATTAGCAAATTATAGGAGCAAAAATTACAGATTGCTCTTTAGAGATTTTTTGTATATATTTCGCACAAGTTTTCTCAATATATGAACAGAAGTCTTAGAGTCTTAAAACACTCTTTAAAGAGAAATTACTGTTGCAAATCTTGCAGAAAACATTTTTCTTTAGTGTGTATTAAAAGATGCCTGCTTAATTTATACTTATGAGAGAATTTCTTGTTGCATGTCTCACACACAAAACTTTTCTCACCAGTATGAATTAATGCATGCCTCCTTAAATTACTCTTATAAGGGAATTTCTTGTTGCATGTGTCACAAACAAATGGTTTCTCACCAGTATGAATTAACAGATGCTTGGTTAAACTACTCTTTTCAGAAAATTTCTTCTTGCATATTTCACATACAAAAGATTTCTCACCAGTGTGAATTAACAGATGCTTGGTTAAACTACTTTTTTGAGAAAATTTCTTGTTGCATATCTCACACACAAAATGTTTTTCACCAGTATGAATTAACATATGTGTGTTTAAACTACCCTTTTGAGAAAATTTCTTGTTGCATATTTCACACACAAAACTTTTCTCACCAGTATGAATTAATGCATGCCTCCTTAATTTAGTCCTATCAGAGAATTTCTTGTTGCATATGTCACAAACAAATGGTTTCTCACCAGTATGAATTGACAGATGTGTGCTTAAATGACTCTTATGAGAGAATTTCTTATCGCATATTTCACAAACAAAAGGCTTCTCACCAGTATGAATTAAGAGGTGTGAGTTTAAACTACTTTTTTGAGAAAATTTCTTGTTGCATATCTCACACACGAAATGTTTTTCACAAGTATGAATTAATATATGTGTGTTTAAACTACTCTTTTGAGAAAATTTCTTGTTGCATATTTCACACCCAAAAGGTTTCTCATTAGTATGAATTAAGATGTGTCTGGTTAAATGAGATATCCGAGAGAATTTGCTGTTGCATGTCTCACAAACAAAAGGTTTCTCACTCGTATGAATTAACAGGTGTCTGCTTAAAGAATATTTTCTTGAAAATTCTTTGCTGCATAACTCACAAACAAACAATTTTCCTTGCTGTGAGTCGGAACCTGCTTTTCCTAAGCAGGCTTGTAAAGAAATATTTTCTGCATATTTCACGTTTTAAAGATAGTTTTGATTGATGTTATTTTTTATCTGCAATTAGTAAAAGTAACACAGTCCATCATCTTTTAAGATTCATGAAAAAGAAATTTACAAAAAGTAAACTTATAAAATATTAAATAAAACCAGAAAGCTGGATTGAAATAGAACCCAAAATACCTGCTGCTTGAAGAACCAATCGTGTGTCAGATTAATTTTCTAATTGCATAAATATTTAAACTATAACCGAATTTAGAAAAAATGAAGCAAATAATTGCCACCATAAAATAAACTTATCACAAAGAAAATATTATTAATAAAAATCATAAATAAATGTTATAAATGAGGAATAAATCAAATATTTATGAGCAAAACTTTTATAAGTAAAATATCAAACTAACTTAAATGGAAAATTTTATAATTTTATATCGTCTATGAAAATAATGATACTTTGTATAAGAAGATACTAGATATACAGCCTGATGAAATTCCTACTGTTTCAAAATGTCAGCAAACTTAGAAATTCAAATTGCTATATCTCAGCCATTTTTTTAAGATGAATAAAAAATAAAATATGCTTTGGAATCTTTAAACTCTCAAGAAAAAAGTCTTTTTCAGTCTTTAATGTATTTGCAACATTTTTTAATTTAAAAAAATTCAAATGGCCACCATTTTTAACAAGGCGGTTGAAGCTGGTCAATGAAATCGATCGATACATTGGTATGTACTATGAATGCAATTATTCTCATCCTAATCGATTAATAAATACGAAAGTTTTCACATAACATATATAAGATATACATGTACAGTCGAACCCCGTTAGCGAACCCGGTTTATAACGAACACCCGGATATAGCGAAAGAAAATTTTGGTCCTGCCGTTTTCCTATTGTATTTAATGCTAATTTATCCTTTTATAGCGAACCTCCGGAATCTTAAGAATCGGTTTTAACGAACTTTTTTTCTAATCGACCATGATTTTTTTTTCTTTTTTTTACTTTTCCGCTGATTTGAAAAAAGATTTTAAACTCTAATTTTATAAGAAAATGCATGCCGCATAGTAAAACATAGTGCAAATTAACGATAAGTATTTTTATTGAAGAATACAGCTCATATTCAAAATATTAGAATAATTGAGAAAAAGTAATAAGAAAAAATTATTTGTCATTTATTTATTTTTTATACTAAGTAAATGCAATTAAATTTCTTATAAATTAAATCTGGAATGTTTAGATAAGATTTTAACATTTATAAAATATAAAATACAGCACAATAAATTAGGTATACAGCTTCCTTAAACACACCAGAATATTAGAATAAAATTTAGATTGGTTCAAAATATTAGAATATTTTATTTTACGCAACAATATTACCTTATGAATATGAAGTAAATGGTAGTTAATATTTTGTAGCATCCCCTTTAGCTTTCATAACAGCGTACAATCGATCTTGCATACTATATACAAGGTGTTTACAAACATTTCTATCAATATTAGCCCAAATAGACTTTATACGTGCCACTAACTCAGTTTTACTTGAAGGAGGATTTTCTTGAAGTTTTTTCTTCATTATACACCATAAGTTTTCGATGGGATTAAGATCTGGTGAATTTGGTGGCCAAGGAAGTACCTTAATGTTGCGTTGGCGGAACCAATTCTTAGTTGACACCGAGGTATGCGGGGACGCTAAATCTTGTTGAAAGATGAAATCATCTTCAAATAAATCTTCTGATGATGGAATCATGTAATATTCTAAAATTTCTTGATATATCAGAGAGTTAACCTTTTCGTAGACGATGCATAACTTTCCAGGTCCTACTGCACTCATACAACTCCAAACCATGACACTAGCAGCAAATTTTACGGAACGTTTAAGGCATTCTTTATCAAATGCTTCTTGCTTCATTCTCCAAACTCGAATACCTTGATTACCATATGAAACACAAAACATACTTTCATGACTAAATAATATATTTTTCCAATCTTCATTGCTCCATAAACGTCTTGATTTACACCAATTCAATCTTATACGCTTTTGTCTTGCAGTCATGAGAGGTTTTGTTTTCGGTACACGAGATTCAAATTTAAATTTATGGAGACGTCTTAATGTTGTCGATGTAGAAACTTCAACTCCTTCTTCTTTCCATTTTCGGTGCAAGAATCGCACACTTTTAAAATGGTTTTTCTTAACTATACGCTTCAGTTTCCTGTGATCTCTAGCAGATGTTTTTGGTTTTCGGCCACCATTTCGGCGATTATTTTGAAATTTTCCAATTTTTGAATATTGTGTTAGTATTTTACTAACGCTCGATTGCGAACAATGTAAATAATTCGCCTTAAAATATTGATTTTTACCGTGCCGATACAAATCAACCATACGAAGTTTAGTAGATTCAGGAATATCACTCACGCGGCCCATTTTAAGACGAAAAAGAAACAAACTGCAAAAAAGAATACTGATTTTAAATAAAATAGTCTGAATTTAATCAATGATGCCACCAGTTAAGAATTGGTAATAATTAAAGGAGAATTAATGTGAAATATTCTAATATTTTGAACCACTTGAATAAAAATTCTAATATTTTGACTTTTCAAAATATTTTTTTTTGCAATTAATCTTTTCAAAAATGATATTAAATTTAAGATAACAAGTAAGTTTAATCAACAATAAGTACTTAATAAAAATATCATTTGCATATTTTCATTAAAAGACATTAAATTACCAAACGATATTTTCAATTTCTAAAAAAAAGGTAATTATTCTAATATTTTGAATATGAGCTGTAGTAAGACCTGCATTCTTTCTATTTTATGATAGCCATTCTGCAGGTGTGATCACGCGCACCCATCAGTTATTTTCCATTTCTCTTATCATAGCAATTCAGAAACGCATTTAAGCTAACTAATATATTTAAGAATAATTCGAGATATGGCAGCATTGAAAACAACGCCTTCTTTGAAGCAAGCAATAATCAAAAGCTTTTCTCCTTAAATCTGTTTACTCTCTGGAGTTCAAAAGATTTTGAAAAAAAGGAAAATTTAAATGATAAAATAAACAAACAAAATAAAAAGAAAATGATTTTTAACGAGCCAATAATTAGTGTTAGTCATCCTAAGCCTGGATGTTGGTCTCGAATGTTTAGATAATCGGCGCTTTACTGTATTTCTATTTTTCTTCCTTTTTAGTTAATTTATTTAGTATTGTGCCAGTTTATTGTAATCAATCTAATTCATTAATGATCATATGTAATAGAATTTACGTTTTTTTTTCTTAATACATCATTATTGAACATATAGGTATCAGATTATTAAATACATATTTTGTAAACTTTTTATATAACATATTATATTAACATATTTATATAACTTATAAACATTTTTAACGGTTCAGATATAGCGAACCACCGGATATAACGAACAAAAACTTCGGTCTTTTGAAATTCGTTATAACGGGGTTCGACTGTATTAAATAATGGTTATATACATTATATATATATATATATATATATATATATATATGTCAACATATGGATGGTGAATGGGGGATCATAATATTACACCAATTTTTTCGGACGTGCTTTCCATTCGAAAGCTCCTGCAATACGTAGCTTTTTATTTTTTGGGATGAAAGTACCTAAAATAATAAATATCATTTAAATTAAATTCATTTATCAATGAAATCATACGTTACAATTAAATTTTTTGAATTTATTGTAATCCCAGCAATAACACTTGAGCTCTATTGCATGTATTACTCTTTTTCATTTATAAAACACAATTGTGCTCATTATACTACTTAAATATAAAACATGTTCATGGAATCGAATGACATTATTGAAGATTTAATAACAAAAATAAAAAAAGTATTGATAAAAAATGTAAAAACAAAGTTTGTTTTTTAATTTTTAAAAAATATATAATTTTTCTATCTAATTTCATAACTTCTGTTAATAATCATGATTTGAAACCTATCTAAATTTTGACAGAAATTTAAAAAAAGGAATTATTACAGTAATTTATAAAAAACTGAAAGAATTAAAACTGTAATTAAATAAAATTTATGCTATATTCGTTAATGTGAATCTTAAAAAAATTAAATATTTAGCAAAGATTACCAAAATACTATTTTCTAAAAGTTCAACTGTTTGATTATTGAAAAATTAAACTTTATTTGTATAAAAATTTTAGGAACACATAAACAAGAACAATAGTTATAACGAAGTTATCAATTGAGTCTCGTATGATAGATAATACAAAATGAAAAACTAATCGTTGGGGGCCACCGCAATACTTACCCATCATGGATATGTATATGAAAATAAAACATGTGAAACTATTTATACAATGCATTGCAATTCATAAACAAAATTTAAATATTGTTAATATACATAGTAATGCTATATTAAAGAACTGCTGATGTACCAATTTCGACAAATTATATAAAACGCCAAACTACTCAAGTAGTGCCGAACTGCGTAAAAGAAACATCTTTATAACTCCAAAAATAATAATTCTATTAACTAACAATTAACTGTGTCGGATTAAGCGTCTCATTTCCAATTAAAATATACCTCTGAATTGAAATTTGAATGAAATACAGGGTCATGAAAAATCGAAGAATGTGGAAAACAAGATTACAAATATCTCGGCAACTAATAATCCGATCGACTTCGTTCTATATGCAAAATGTGTGTTATTTTATTGCCTTTTAATTCCATTCCTTAGAACAAAAAAATTCGAAAATTTTTATATACCTTTCATCAGAACGAATTTTTCGAGAGTCCGAAAAAAATAGTTCCGGATAATCGAGGTTGCTGATTTAAATAGGGTTCGTCCCATTCTTACATACTAACTACATACAAAATTTCAAATCTCTATCTCAATTTGTTCGGGAGATAGAGCGTTTACAGACAGACAGACAGACTGACAGACGGACGGCAATTTTTTTTTCTAAAAATATGTTTTTCGGAATCTCCACTATAGAGGTCTGCACGGGCCCGGGCTTGGCCCGTGGCCCGTACCCGGCCCGGCGGAATCGTTTCGAATTTTCTAACGGGCCGGGCCGGGCCGGCAGATTTAGAATAGTTTTTTCAACGGGCCGGGCCGACAAATAACATAAACGGGCCGGGCCGGGCCGACAAAAAAAATTGAACGGGCCAGACGGGCCGATAAAAAAAAATTTTCGGGCCTGCCGGCCCGTTCTGAAGATTTAGGCAAAAACGATAGAATATGAGCTATTTTCAACGAAAATTGTTTTAACGAGAATAAGTATAAATGTGGCCATACTAGTTTGACAGCCTCAATATAAAAATGCACAGTGTATCGGCATCGGAGAATTACATTATGTGTAACCCGTTTTAATATTTTTTTAGCTGACTCATGCCGGTCCGAGATCACGCTTGCATTATTTTTCTAGATATAGACTGGCCGGATCGATACTAGACTTAATTATTGGCAGAAAACATGATTTGTAAAATTATTAACAGCGATAAAGAACTTATGTTAGCTTAGTCTTCGGATATATATTTCTTGATGATTTTTAAATTAATTTCTCAATAATGCGAAAGTTTGACACATTTTCTGATTAATTTTAAATTGTAAAATTATAAAAGTGATAAGCCTAACTATTGAAGGGATTTGGAATCGAATAGCGTTTTTCATTTTTGGTAAATAAAATACTTGTATAACCTTGTTGAGATATAATAGTTTCTCAAATGATTGCAGGTTTTTCTCCCTTCCCTTGCTATTGCTTCCGGAAATTCTATTCAAAACGCTAATTTTGACAGTATTTTATTTGTTTGCAGTATTCTTAAATTGCTTGTATCAAAAAATGGATAACGCCATTCGATTATATAGTTTCCGAATAAAGATATCTGCTAATTTTATGCGTTTCTGAGAAAAAAAAATGAATTTAGAAATGTATCAGAAAGGAGCTTCTTTGAATTTAAGAATGAATTTGGATTTGAAATCTATAATAAAATGATATAGAAATATATTTATAAATCTTCTTTCATTAAAGAGCTTACAAATTAACGATGTTTTTAGCTTTCTTTCTTTTTTCTTTTATTCTGAGCCATATTAATTTTTTAATGAATCTTTATTCGAATGTTGATAGCCTAAGAATCTAAGTAATCATTAATGTTGTTAATATGTATTTGCTGTAAAATATACTGTAAAATCATTCCTTAGATATGTATGCAGTATTTTTTAAAGGAATCTTAGTTATATGATAAAAATCTGAATTTTTTAGATATCGTAGAAATTGTAACGGGCCAAAACGGGCCGGGCCTGTTTTCGCTGATTTTTGTACGGGCCGGGCCGGGCCCGGGCCGAACTTTTGAGTTTTACAACGGGCCGGGCCGGGCCGGGCCGAAATAACTTTCCTACGGGCCGAGCCGGGCCTGGAAATTCCGGCCCGTGCAGACCTCTACTCCACTATCTAAAACAAGTAAATCCGTCAAAAATTTTTTTTCGATTTTAAAAACGATTGCAAGACTTACCCTATACTACGTATGATGGGTGAGTAATAAGCAAAGAATTTTCTTATTTTGACACAATCATGTAAATGTTTCCCCATGAAATCTAAATCTAACATTCTTTTCATTATCTCAAAATTTGCATATGTTATTCTCTTAACTATATTCAACACTTAAGAACTGTTTCAATGTACAATTGTTTATTAATATATTTTCAAATTTGAAGTTGCATTTGTCAGCTACAACTTGGAATGCAAACATTCAAACTATTGGCTTGTACCTGTAATTTTAGTAACAATAAGTAAAAATTTCAGAAATTCTTGTGTTGTAGGCAGACTTGTGATGAAAATGATAAATTTTCTGATTTAATGATGAAAATGATAAGTTTTATGAAAGAAAATGATCCTTTTTATTTAATATGACATATTTTATAGTTGCTGAAGCATTTTGCTTAGTAGTAGGGTTTGAAATGTCGTAAAATGTAGCTCCAGCTGGATTGACGTGCCAAGTTTGATATTTTTGTCTTATACTGGAGATTTTGACATGGAGATTCCAAATATCTTAGGTGCCATTTTTTTCTTGCACGGTTTTGGGGTTATTTTTACGGTGGCATCCAAGATGGCTGCCATTTACTGACTTCTTTAATATTTGTTGAATATTAATGACTAATATGTCAAACTATATGTTTTCGGGGTCAAAAAATTCAAATTTTAAACAAAATTAGGAGTAAATTGAGTTTTTTTTAAGTATTTTAAGTGATAAGATGCAAATAAATTACAAACATATGAAAGACATCGGATATACTACAGCTTTATTAATCAGTTATACACAACCAAAATATTTAAATGAAACAACATAAATAATTGAAAATATTAAAAATAATTATTAAAAACTGCATTTATATGTATATACACTACTGAGATATCACGTATCCTCTTCTGAATAGCTATTATCACTGGGATGGTATTGATAGTCCTTTGTATTATTGCAGTCACTGCATTTGCAAAGGGTAGTACAAACCAAAGAGTTCTTTAAACATGAACATTTCCCAACTGTACATGTTCTTTTACACTCGCACTTCACAAGTTCAATAACGCCTTTAGGCGCAGGTAACTCCAGGGATTTGACTGGAGTAATTTCTCCTTCGCTATCTATTTCCCAACCATTTCCAATAAGTAGGGGTACAATAGGTCGGGGATTTTTGTAGCCCTTTTTCAGTGGTGCAAATTAAGTTGGATCGTAGAATATGTGGCTTCAGTGCTCCAATAATTGGTGGTAATTTCTCTCCCTCAAAACTTTTATTCTGAAAAGGTGCCATCTTAGCTCTGAAATGCTTGAAAAATTACTATTTTTCAAATAAGTCAAGTTGGTGAATTTTTCAAATAACGACAGATTGGATAATGGATCAACGTTAGGTTCCCCAAGTTCTTGAAAAGCTGTTATAATATCATCATCACACGGAAGACTGATATATACTTTTATCCACTTTTGTTTTGAAATGCCCAGAAATTTTCCTCCCCAGTCTCCACCAGTGTATGAATGTAAACCTAGTAAACCTTTGCTTTTATGATCACCTATTGCTCTACATCTTTCATTAATATTAATTTTCCTATGTTTGTTGCCTCGACCAGTAACAAAATTGATTTCACTGTTTACTAGATGATTTGAAACCAAGTCAATCAGCAGTATGAAAATGTCTGTATCTTGTGAAAATACATCTATCTCACAATTATCGTGATATTTAACTATATCAAGTACATGAAGAGGTATAATGGTGTCTGCTTCTTCATGTGTATGATCACATAATTTTGAATCATAAACATTTGCTTGATTACTGTATGTTTTATTGCCAAAAACGACAACAATTTTCTTGGTGCTAACAGCAAAAACCTGTAGTAACTTATTCCCAAGATATTTGGTTAGCTGTGATTTTGTTTCATTGTTTGAAAGAAACGTCTTTAATGATACTAAAGATATATTGGTACTATTTGAAATAACAAATTTTATAGGTTCTGTTGCCCCTAATCTTTTTTTCGAGTTTGTTCCTTCAATGAGTTTTCAAGGTATTGATCAAATATTATTCTCCCCTCAGTGTATCTGTTTGTCATTTTTATAATGATCACGATAAAAGCATTTGCAAAGTCTTCACAGGTTTTCACGGCAGGTATCTTTTTTATTGATAATACAATTGCAATTCCCTCTATAATACACAGTTTTTCTATTAGAGAAGCAATTGAATATTCTATTGTTTGAAGTATGGGAGAACAATTATATTGCTCTGTTTCTGCAATAAATGAATTTTAGTCAGATGGAATATGAAGATATCTATCAGAAGAAAATAATGATCTTGGTGTTACTAATAACTTGTAGTTTATGCATTTATGTTTGTGTACATTTGATGTCTGGATTCCATAACAATAAGAAAACCAGCAAGAAGTTGCCTATCTTCTTGAATTTAAACCAATTTATCACCAATCTTAAATGCAGTGTTCTTGTTACAAGGATTGAATGTTTTTATTTTTTTCATTCGACGCTAAAGTTACAATTTAGCGTATTTACTCCGTAGTTTCTCTCTTGTAAATTCTTTCAATTCCAATTGGCTTTTTTGGTCACAATTCAGAATATCATCCTTCACAGATGCTAAAACTTTCATAGGTGACACAATATTCATTAATGTGGTATTATCTTGGAAAGGGTTTCCTGATTCCGAATACTCTCCTTGACGATGTCTGCATTATGAAATATCCTTAGTGACTTGGAGGTCTAAAGTTGATAGTGTTTCCTTGAGCTGCTTAGAGATTTTATTTGGACAGTTCTTTTTAAAGAAGCTTGAAACAGTACGTAATACGTCTGGTGCTCACAAGAAATACTTTTCGAGGATACTTTCATTCTGAGTTAAACATATAAGTTCACCAATGCTCTTCCGTTTTTTGATTTTATGTTCCAAGTTCTCGTCGGAAAATAGTTTCGTAAATGACACATTAGATTTGGATACTGCAAAACAACCAGATTTAAGAGAATTCCATACTTCTAAATATGTTGTTTTAAGGACCTTCATCTGTGCTATGTATACAGTAAAGTGTCTAGTATACTGAAAAATGTCATGAGCAAAATAATATTTGATTTTTTCCTATAATGACGCGACATGAAATGCCCAGTCACCTTGACGAGTGGCACGGATGAAAAGTTGCGAAGACCCGAATTGGTTCATATACTATAGTAGGAACTTTGCCATGTCATCACTGCTTTCTTTAATATGTGGAAGACAATCTTTTACATCTACTGCTTTGATAACTTCAAACGAAATTGTAGCTTCAACTTCACCAATTGTACAATTTTTCACGTAGTGAATTGCATTTTTCTTGCAGAGAAATTTTCTCTAGAGAATGCGACAGTACCTCAAAGAGAAGCTCGTAGCATATCAAAAACACTGTTATGTGAAACTCAAGCCTCTAGTGTATTTTTCACCTCGAAAAATCTGAAGAATTGTTGCAGGAAAGTACAGATAAATTTCAGTGCATTGATATTGCAGTATACATTGATGGTAGTGGCTTTGATCTCATAAGATCAAAGCCACTACCATCAATGTATTTTCCTACTGCATGGGGATATGGAACACAAACATGAATCTCTTCAACTCAGAGAAGCTAGTTTTGATTACCGGTAGATAATTGAATTTACAGCGTAAACAGAGTGGAGCTAACTGTGACAGCGAATTTTTCAGCATATTCCTTCAGTTTTTCGAGATTGTCTGTTCCAGGTTTTTGACATAATTATCCACCTTTCAAGCACACTAAACAATTCATTGTGTATTCACAACACTGTCACTCTTATTAGTATCTTCCAGGGAACATATAGTTTTCACATATGCAGCAAAAGAAAAAACAGGCAATATTAGTAATTTTGAAGTAAAATTATAAATAAATAATAAATAACATGATTTAGACTTATTTGGATTGTAGATTTGAATTTCTTGACCCCAAAAACATATAATTTGACATATTGGACAATAATATCACACAAATATTAAAGAAGTCAGTAAATGGCAGCCATCTTGGGCGCCATATTGAAAATCACCTCAAAAATGTGTCAGAAAAAAATGGCACCTAAGATATTTGAAATCTACATGTCAAAAGCTACAAAATAAACAAAAAATATGAAACTTGGCACAAAAATCCAGCTGGAAAACATTTCAGACCCTACTATAGTGTCTCAAACTCAGTTTTGGCAGAGTGAAAAAGTATCGAAAGTACAGGGGTTGGGCAAAAATATGGAAACACCTTTTGAAATGCATGTTTAAAAAGAAAGATTGATTATAATGAACTGTGTTGATGGCACTGGAGTTTTCACCTACTGACGCCACCTATACAACTTCGTAAAATCGCTGCACCGTTCAGTCGTTGTTGGAGCATTGTTATGTGAGATTATCATTGCATTATGTCAGAGTTAACAGACTTCGAACGTGGACAAATTGTTGGCGCGCGTATGGTGGGTGCTTCCGTAAGCAAGGTAGCCGAGGTTTTTAGTGTTTCAAGAGGTACTGTGTCCACAGCTGCAAAAGTTACCGCTGAAATGAATGTCGTGTTACCAAATCCCGTAAGTACCAAAACAATTAGAAGGGAGCTTCATAAATAGGGAATTGCTGGCCGTGTTGCAATTGAAAAGCCATCCATCAGTAATGCTAATACCTGTAACAGGAAAAAGTGGTGTTTAAGTCATAAAGCCTGGACTATAGAGCAGTGGAAGAGCGTAATATGGTCTGATGAGTCTTCTTTCACATTGTTCCCCACTTCTGGCCGAGTTTACGTCTGGAGAACGCCATTTCAAGCCTATAATACAGACTGCTTGTTGTCAAGAGTGAAACATGGTGGGGGTTCGGTGATGGTTTGGGCAGCCATATCGTGGTACTCTTCTAGCCCCATGATGACTCTGTAAGAGTGTATTACTGCTCAGACTTATGTAAATATTTTGGCAGATCAAGTCCATCCAATGGTACAAGCTTTGTTCCCCAATGATGATGGTATCTTCCAAGACGACAACGTCCCCGTTCACACAGCTCACATTGTCCAGGACTGGTTTTCTGAGCACGAGGATGAATTTTCTCATCTTCCCAGGCCCCCAAATTCATCAGACTTGAATATTATCGAACCTTTGTGGTCTACATTTGAGCGGAAAGTAAGTTCTCGCTATCCACGTAAGTTCTCGTTATCTGAACTTGCCATCGCTTTGCAGGAATAATGGTACAACATTCCCTTGGCAAACATACAGAAACTGTATTTGTCGAGAAGACTGCATGCTGTTTTGAATAACAACGAGTACCGTACACAATACTAGGCAAGGAAACGTGTAGTTTCTTTTAAGATGTTTCCATATTTTTGTCCAACCCCTGTATAACATCTTCATGAAGGAAAACGCCTGTTTAGTAAAGCATGGTGTCACTTTCCCTTCACATTATTTGAAAACGTTATTTTTAATTATAATGAGAAAAATGCATTATAAAAGATATAATCAATAATAAAACCTATTACTCCTCTGAAACAATGGAATTAATCCAGTTGCTACCATTTTGAAGAAATTTTGTAATAATTTTTTGTACGATTTTTGTTTGTGGCATGAGGATACCTTTTCACCAGAATGGTTTATTTTATTTTTAAGAACCTTACGTGAAATGGTGCTTTTTTTCGTCAACAAACATTAACTTAAGATTTGTGAATTCAATTACATAAATTTTTGTAACAAAAAAATTTTGTTTATAAATTTTTAATTTCTTGAGAGCTTACACTGAATCCTATTTTTTTTCTTTTTCTTTTTTTTTTTTTTTTTTTTTATTTCATGTAAGTGCATATAGAAATTATTTCAGTTTTCAGTTAAATGATTTTCAATATTGTTTTAAGTGAAAAAAAAAACACTTTTAATGTGTTGTTTATTAAAAGCTTTTATGTTAAACGGTAGGGGAGACTGGAGTACAATGGACCACGGGGTACAATGGTCCACCCCCTATTTTTGATATTAATTTTGTTTTTGAAAACTTCATATTTTAGTATATAGATTGCAGTCATGAAGTCGTAAAAAGAAGTTTGAAACCATGTGTATAGCTAACATTTTAGCCATTTTATGCTTGATAATTGATTTGACACAGGGGGAGTAAGGCAAAAATAAATATTTTTACTGAAACATATCTTCATTTATTTATTACGGATTTGTAATTTGAAAGACATTGTGTGGCAAAATAAAAAGGTAAGACAATACATTATTATATTTATTATAGCTAAAACAATAGAATTCTAAATTTCTTTTTTTATCATCAAGTTTTTGTCAAACTTCCATATGGGGTACAATGGACCATCAGAAACTGGGGTACAATGGACCAGTTTTGTATCCCATGATTTTTAAAAGTTAAATATTATACGTGAAACTCAGAATCAATAAATTATTTTACTTCTGCGTGTAGATTAATTAATGATTCATGTTGTGTAATGCATTTTTGAAATATTTATCTGTATAATATATGCTTTCAAACATAAAAATTAGCCCAAATTAAGAATTAATAAATTATTTTATTTCTGTGTGTGAATTAATTAATGATTCATGTTGTGAAATGCATTTTTGAAATGATTATCTATATAATATAAGCTTTCGAATTTAAAAATTAACCCAAATTGAACACCAAAAATTAGTAAACAAAATATTTTGTGCATTTGAGGGGTTTTTTTTAATTTTATATAATTTGTTAATTCAATATTTCTGTACTTATGCATACATGCATCCATAATAAGTTAGATTTAAATAAAATAGTAGAATGAGAAAAACAAAAATATATCTACCTATTAGTTTGTATCTGGATATAATAATTAAATAAGGTAAAATTCATTAAAAAAATACAGATGATGTAAAGTAGACAGGAAAAATTTATTAGATTTTTTCCTTAGTCATATATTTAGATATATATATTTCTTATTATAAAAGTTTATATTTAACTTTAAGTGGCATCATTGTACAAAAAAGATACATATTATTTTTCATATCTTTTAGCAATGCCAAGAAACAAGCCTAGGAAAACCAATAGAGGCTCTGTGCCACATGAAGTTATGGAACAGGCTGTAAAATGTATTGGGGATGATAATAAACCTAATTGTTCAATCTACGACCGGTATAATGACTTAATGATAAAAAAAAAATTACTTTAGATAGAGCTAAAAGAGTGAATAAACAAATAAAAATGAATAATAAAATGTGAATAAACAAATAAAAATGAGTAATAAAATGTGAATAAACAAAATATGATATAGTTTATCTTTCATTGTTAAAAAATGAACTACACTGATATATTTTTATTCAAATTACAAGTGGTCCATAGAGCCCCATGCTGTGGACCATAGTACCCCGACATTAGGGTACAATGGTCCAATTTGTCGCTTGCTATTTAAAAAAATATTTTAAAAAAAGTATGCATAATTATTATTTTTGAGTTGATGCAGTATAAACTTTAATGTATAGGTAACATGCATGTACTTGATCAAAAGAAAAAAAATCAATACTTTAAGAGTAAATAGTCAAAATTTACAAAAGTGGACCATTGTACCCCAGTCTCCCCTATTATCCTTGAAATATTTATTATCAGCAGTAAGTTCACTATTTTGAAAATATAGCATAATGTATCAAAAATCACATGATATTTATAAACCCTGGTAAGGAACACAGTTTTGAAGGAAAAAAAAAATATTATGGATCAGCTATTGATGGACAATAATAGAGAAATAAAAGTCTAGTGGATGTAAGATATTTTCATAGATCAAACAAACACAATGACAGACCGAATAGCTGCTTTCTTCTTATATTTTGATTATTTAACTTGTTTACAGTTAACAAATCCAGAAGCCCACAATACAGAAAACAAATCACCAAAACAAAAAGAAAATCTTTTTTCATACATATACTATACCTTTTTTTCCTATTTCCATAATGAAAAAAGGTCTTTCAAAAATCTAGATTTTCTCAAGCTCACATATATTGGATACAATTGACACCCTTAAATCAGCGTCTCAAAAATCAATGAACGGAAGAAATCTGCAAATTTTTAAAAATGTAAAAATTAAAATTAAAAATAGGGCTGAAGTCAACGACCAAATTTTTTATTCACTCTCTTTTGGCTATTTCAACTGATTTATTGCTAAATAAATTTACATTACTTTTGATTTTATATAAATTAGCAAATCTATGTCAAAAATTCCAGAGCTCAAAATGGAAAAATTCACAAACCAGAACAATATATATATATTTTTTCTAATGTATAGACTGATGTATTTGAAAGACATAAAGCAATATTTAAAGGCATTCAAGACTCTTGCAATGAAGAAAGTTAGAAACGACACAACAAGCTACATATATTACGTATATATATATGTATATATATATATATACAAAACTGTAATAATATGTTTTAATAATTGCATGAGCCAGAATGATATTTACCATAATTTTACAAATTAGAACTTTCTCATAGTTTCAGGAACTAGAATATCGCTCTGGTTAGTTCCAGTACATTTAGAGCATTGAAAGATTCCTCTTATTTGCGATTCTGGAAAATATTCGCAAGTGTAAAATAATTAAAATGTTTATGCTTCTTGCATTCGTTTCATTGTGTTTCAATATTTATCTTTGCTTTTTCATTATACCGTACATTTTTAATATGTAATCCTGATTACTGTGATTAACAGCAAGGTTTTACACGAAGAAAATATGAATTTACTTCCGAAAAAATCAAGAGACTCTTAGTGTTATAATCTCAGTAAGGTATTGCTGCTTCGTTTTAGCAAAGGAGAAAAATTTGCCACAGAAGTAGCGAATTCGCAAAGCAACGGCGCCTGGTTTTGTTTTGGAATCACAGAGTGAAAGTGGAATCTACATCGATTTAATGTTAATTTTTATCATTTTGTATGCATTTTAATACACTCATATAAATACTATTATTACTTTTTTCACACAGCATTCCATGAAACAGGAATAATTTTGCTAAGCTTTCTATTACCCAGAACGTTTATTAGCTTGTTTTGAATAAAAGAAATGTTTGAAAATATTCTTCGAAGACTAGCATTACTTTCTAGCAACGTGTTTAATTTAAAATAACTATTGATATAGTTTTTTATTTGAATTTTAAACTGAGACTTTAAAATATTCTAATAATTGTTTATATAAAAAATACCGTATATACTCGCGTATAAGGCGACCCCCTAGCTTAGGTTGTTAAAAATAAGAAAAAATTCAAAATCCACGTATAAGTCGACCCCTCTTCAAAATGGGAGACCGATTGACTTTCCCCCGAAAAAGATTGATTCCTCAGACTCGTTCATACTCCGAAAAGGATCGATTCCTCGGACTCATTCCGAAATTAAACGACTCCGAAAAGGACAAATTCCTCAGACTCGTTCCGAAATGAAACGACTCTGAAAAGAAACGATTCCTCGGAATCGTTCGAAAAAGAACGACTCTTCTGAATCCATAGACGTCAATGTCTGAATCGCTCTTAAATGAAACGTCTCCGAAAAGGATGATTCCTCGGACTCGTTCCGAAATGAAACAACTCCGAAAAGGAGCGATTCCTCGGAAACTTTCCAAAATGTATCGTTTGAAGAATTATGCTTATTGTCATAAATCAGAATCGGAGAATGGCAAAGAAAAATCGGATTCATTCCGTTTTTCTTGGACTTGTTCCTTTTTTCTCGGATTTGATCCTCTTTTTTCTTGAATCGTTCCTTTTTTTCGAATATGTTTCATTTTTCTGGAATTCATTCCTTTTATCAGGACGACTTCGAATGACTCGTTCCTTTCGGTGAACGATTCTTTAAAATGGACGGTTTTACCCATATCTATTTCTTAATATTGGAAATGTGTTCTTGACATAAATCATACACTTTTTTTTTGTTTTTTGCAACAGCAAAAAAATAGGGTAAAGTAGATTATTTTTTTGAAAAAAAAACTAAAAATTATCTTAAATTGAGAATCGTCGAGTTTTGAAGTGTTCCGGATTTCGGATTCTGTACTCTACAAACAATGGAGTGCTGCAGCACTGATTCGCTAGCAAACTATTTTCTGATATTTTGTTTACAGATTTTTTTTTAGGTCTCGCGTATAAGTCGACCCCCCCTCCTTTGAAGTCCTTTTTTCGTCTAAAATTTCTCGACTTATACGCGAGTATATACAGTAACACAACCATATTATAACAGAAATTTTATTTATTATATTACTCCTTTTCCTAATACAAATGTATTTATTTTTAAATAAGCACTGTCCATAATATTGCATTTATCCTGAATAAAATGTACTTAAGGAAAAGGCATTTAATATTCCTAAAAAAAAGGTCTAAGATTATGTCATGAAATCAATTTCTAGAAGTTGTTGTCAGTTTCCTCCAGTTAAAACCACTTTTTGGCAGCCAAAACCAAACTCTTATAAAACGGGAGAGAGAAGTCCTGCAAACAGAATATTCCATTGCAAAAACAAATCACCCAATAAACCCTTCAGTATTTTAGATAAAATTACGAAAGCAGCAATATCTAAAATAATTGTGTCACAATTATAATGTGTTCTCTACAAGCAGCATAAAAATACCTGTTTAAGAGCAAGGTTTTACAATTTAATTTGAAAGCAGAAAAATAAATTACGAATCTCAAATTTCAAAGCCAGCAATAAAAAAAATGAATATTTTCACAGATAATTCCTTTCACAACACTGTTCTAACAGCATACAGTTAATAAAAGCAGATATGAAAAGGAAAAGTCACACTAAAAACATTTAAATGGGAATAAAATAAACACCTCAGATAAGGTCATTTTTCTATGAAATGATAATTTAAAAATCAATTTACTCTCATAACAAATTAGCATATTGCACATGTATTATTTATCTTATATATTTATTAAAGACTATTTTGTACTATAATATTTACACATATAGAATAGATATCTTTTATGGAATTTAACGATGAGTCCCCTTTGCAGTAGATTTATTAAGTTCAATTATTTAATTATGTTTTACTTCAGTTGAAAAGGTTATTAATAAAAAACTTTGAAATATAAAATTTGCTTTTAGTTTAAAATCTATTTTTTTTTCGCATTGCCTTCATATGTTACGTTAGTACTCTTGATTAGCATACTGATTTATCTTTTCAATTTTTTTATTAATTTCTTTAGTGGCTAGTTGTATAATACTTTTAATTTCTTCAAAGAAATATTTTTTACATTTTTTTTTAAATATTATTATCAAGTTTTGAATGGATACTTTTAAAACTATGAATGAATTCATAAAAATTTTAATGCAGCTCATACATTTCCTAGAGATTGCTTTAATTTTGTCCCATTTGAGTAATCTTTTTTCAGACAGAGGATTATTTCTATATGAGTGATTCCTTGAAAATTTTTGTAATAGCATTTCTAGACATACACACCCCAATTTTTGCAGATAGCAATAAACACTTTACATCAAAGTTTCTTCATATTGCCCTGCTAGTGATTAAAAATTTTCAAGTAAGTATTTACTTAGAATTAATAACACTCACAGGAATGGTCACAATTTTGTAAAAAGGATTTTAATAAATACTATCTTTGCAATGTAAACAAAATTATGAATCATGTACACACAAATAATTTAAATTTTGGATTGTTACTTAAAACTGTATATTTTTTAAAGCAACAGCTGAATAAAGATGATTAGCTGTTTCATTTTTTTGTCTGAGTATGTCAAAGAACAAGAACAAATAAAACAATGTGAACATTTTCGATTAAAAAAAAATAGTGTGAACCATAAGAAAACAATGTTTAAAGTTTGGAGAAAGGTGACATTTTTCTCGCAAAATAGACTACAGATAAGCAAACAACAAGCAGTGATAGAATTAATTAAAAAGTAAGTACTAAAAACTTCATATTACAAAGAAATAAAACTAGTCGTTGGGGGCCACCGTAATACTTACCCATCATGGATATGTATATGAAAATAAAACATGTGAAACTATTTATACAATGCATTGCAATTCATAAACAAAATTTAAATATTGTTAATATACATAGTAATGCTATATTAAAGAACTGCTGATGTACCAATTTCGACAAATTATATAAAACGCCAAACTACTCAAGTAGTACCGAACTGCGTAAAAGAAACATCCTTATAACTCCAAAAATAATAATTCTATTAACTAACAATTAACTGTGTCGGATTAAGCGTCTCATTTCAAATTAAAATATACCTCTGAATTGAAATTTGAATGAAATACAGGGTCATGAAAAATCGAAGAATGTGGAAAACAAGATTACAAATATCTCGGCAACTAATAATCCGATCGACTTCTTTCTATATGCAAAATGTGTGTTATTTTATTGCCTTTTAATTCCATTCCTTAGAACAAGAAAATTCGAAAATTTTTATATACCTTTCATCAGAACGAATTTTTCGAGAGTCCGAAAAAAATAGTTCCGGATAATCGAGGTTGCTGATATTAAATAGGGTTCATCCCATTCTTACATACTAACTACATACAAAATTTCAAATCTCTATCTCAATTTGTTCAGGAGATAGAGCGTTTACAGACAGACAGACGGACGGCAAATTTTTTTTTCTAAAAATATGTTTTTCGGAATCTCCACTATCTAAAATGTGTAAATCTGTCAAAAAAAATTTTTTGATTTTCAAAATGATTGCAAGACTTACCCTATAGGGGAAGGTGGGGCACCTTGGGACATTTTTCAATAAATATTTTTTCTAATTTTTATTAATGGTTAATTTTTTCCAAAAACAACTTATACATGTATTATAAACATTTGTGCTTCAAATAAACTTAATACCAAACTAATATCTCACCGAAGGAAATAATAAAAACAAAACAAAAAAACATTTAAAATGTCCCAACCTGCCCCACACGGTGGGGCAGGTTGGGACACTAGTTTAAAAAAGAAATACATACAAATTTTTACATTAAATTAATGAAAAATGATTTATTTATAAATCTTTAGTTGAAAATTAAATACATTTAACATTGAAACATTTTTATGATTTGAATTGCAACACATTTTTATCAACAGATCTAGTACTTGATCTGAACAAACTGATGTTCTTCAAACTCTAATAGACCATATCTTTGCAATATTGTCTCTTTTGGAGTGCCAGGTTTTAAAATAATATTTCCTTGATCCACAAAAGATCTGTCCACTTTATTGGGATAAAAAAATTTCCACTCTTCTTCTCGTCTTCTCAAAAAGGACATCTCGTTCTCACTGGTGTCTTCAACATTTTCAACACGACCGACAAATGCAACAAAATTTGTTTTCCTGCAAATTTTACCAATGCATACTCTCCCACACCGAGTTTTCGTTTAGCCTGTAACCTTCTGGAGCTGTTTTGAGCAGGCTTGCAATCTGTAGAAAAGTCAGTATCATTTGGACAATTAAATTCATCACTACTGTCATCACACAAGTCAGTTACATTTGGTTTCCTTCCAGGGGTAATTTTTACCAATTCTGCTAGAGCAACTTCTTCATCTTCGCTGCTCGAGGAAAATTCCAACTTTCTGTGTACTTTTTTTGCTTTTTTAAGTTGCATTTGGTCTTTTTGACACCTTGGGATATGTCCCAAGGTGCCCCACAACTGAGTGTCCCAACCTTCCCCATCTCACATATTATATATTCAAAATTCTTACATTGTTAGGGTTAGCATTACAGTCTTTTTTTTTACCATTAAAATAACAATAAATCCATGTTTTTTCATCACAACATGCTCACACTTATATTATTTCATTTCTTTTATTAGAAAGTTATTCTACAAAACACACATTAATGTTGCTCAGCCTCATTCAAAACAAATAAAATTGTATTATTTATTACCTGCAAACACCAGAGATTCCAAAGCACATGAAAGAGTAGACTGTAGTGCCATCTATTATCACCTATGAGTACTAGTTCGTGGCTGCAAAATGAAGCCTGAAAATTGAGATGTCCCAAGGTGGGCCATGTCCCAACGTGCCCCACCTTCCCCTACTACGTATGATGGGTAAGTAAAACAATCTTCATTAAAATATCTTTGTGTCTTGCAGGTATTAAGTAGAAGTTCTATAAACTAATGACTTGATGGATTTTGACTTGATTTTGTCCCGCTTGAGTCATGTTTTTTTCTGATAGAGGAGTCTTTCTCCACATTTTATACTTATTATATTTTTAGGAACATATATGTAAACTATTTTCATAAAAAACTACAATATTTTTATAGAATATTCTATAGAATACACATGAGTATTTTCAAAGGAACTCTATAGACATTTCTATTGGACTTCTAAACTTATTTCTATATCTTTTGGTTAATTAGCTTATATAAAAATGGGCTATGATTCAATAGGATTCTATAAGAAATTTTTTGTAAGAGTAATGTCGGAAGTAAAAATCTTAACAAAAATATGATAAAAAGAATTTTAAATTCTTCATTTAATTTCATTTTAAAGATTTTCTAACAATGTTTAAAAGAGTATGAATTTAGTCTGTCTGTATGTTTGCTGTCTTCAAACTGTCAATCTGCAGTATTTTTTAAATTAAAAAATTATATTTTGATCCTGAAATTTAATAAAAAATGAAATTAAGTACAGTAGACTCCCTCAAATCCACAAAGCTTCGGACCAGGGGTTGCGCGGATTTTAGAATTTTGCAGATTTTTGGTCATTGATTTGTTTACATTTTTGAAACATCAATTTGATTGGTAGTTAAGCATTGTAATCAATGCATATAATAAATTGAAACATTAAAATAATTAAGTATAATATTTAAATAAATAAATAGTTAAAAAGCAAGTGATTATTAAAAAAATTTATGAAAATAAAAGTTTAGAAAAATATTAAAATAAAATAAATAATTAAGATGCAATACTAGATATAAATAATGACGAGGAAAATTTTTTATAAAGAAAAATATTTGCCTTTGTTAATAAACAAAAAAAGCTTGATTAATTAAAAAATATTCATATTATACAGAAAAATTACCCTATCCCTCGAATTATAAACAATACCAAATGGTCATTGAAAGTTATATTACACTGCAACTATGATACGATAATGATTATTTCGATTAAGTATCGATCATCGTACATCTAAGAAACATATTGTTTAATACTCCAGAATTAAAATTGAAAGATATTAAAAAAGGAAGGAGTTGAAAAGGATTTTAAAATATATATATTTAAAAATTTATTTGTATTGCATTAGCCACTGACTTCAGCGCCATCTTTTATTTCATTGTTTACATCTAAAAAAAGGCAAGGATTTCTGGCGTTCACGAATTTAAGGGAGTCTACTGTACTTATTTGCTGAAATTTAAATAAATACACATTTAATTAAACAATCAATATATAAATGAGGATATGAGTTACAAAACTCACCTTATTCGAAATTTTTAAAATCGTGTTTTCACTATCAATTTACTCTATTGGTGAATCTGCATCAAATAAATGCTATAATCTGCAAAAGGTCTGGTTTTATCAGGTATTGATTGCATTCTAAAATGTGGGTTTACAAAGAAAACCAAAGGATGCACAAATAGAGGTTTTTCACAATTTTCGAAAATTTGATTTTCTAGATAAGGCAAGTTTTGAAAAATTTACATCCTCAAATTATATATGTATGCATATACAGTAGAGGACCTATTATGCGGAATCGTCGGGACCGAGGGCTTTCCGGATTTTGGAATTTTCCGGATTTCGGGTCCGTTCGAAACTCGACACTCCCCCCCCCCCCCCACCTCCAAAAAAAAAAAAAAAAACACACGGAATATTACACTGCTATCTAGAATATGAATGAAAAGTGTGTTGTATGAGAAGTCCGTGAAAAAAACACTAAGCAACAATTTTGACTCTTGCACTATCGAACAAAATCTCAAATCCGGACATCCAAAATTCAGAGCTCTTCAAAATCCGGACGTTTTGCTAACTGGCTTTATATATATATATAACCGTAAAATACCGTTAATCCCCCAACAAAGGTGACGAAAAATCGTAAAATAATTAGAGGATGGGGGGCGCTTACATTGGATTTTTCCGCGATCGTTTCACAAAATTTGCATTTTTTGCGAGATACCTGCAGAATTTTTTCGCGATATTTGACGAGATTTGCAGGGTTTTAACGCGATATTTGACGAAATTTGCAGGGTTTTATCGCGATATTTGACGAATTTGCAGAGTTTTTTCGCTATACTTCAAAAAATTTGCGTTTTTTATGGGCATGAATCATGATGAAATGAATGAATCATGAATCATGGAATGACTTGTGAATTTTGATACTTGAAGCAATACTTGAAAAAATTTGCGTTTTTTTTTTTTTTTTTTTAAACTTAAATTTTGTCAAAAAATTCAGAAAAAAGATGAATTTGTAAAAAAAAGAACAAAAAGGCATGAAATCTTAAAAAATCTCGAAAAAACGTACATTTGATCAAAGATTCATGATTCATTTATTTCATCATGATTCACCTCGTTCTCAATCGTCTTCATTTCCGGATTTCGGGTCCTTCCGGATTTCGGAATTCCGGATAATAGGTCCTCTACTGTATACACTATTTTTTTATATTTCAAGTATATTCAGTACTCAACTTCAACATATATTGCAAAATTTGTCAAAAGTTTAATAATTTTTAAATTATGAAACTATCCTATAATTAATTTTACATCTAACCTTAATCCAACAATGCTGATACATAATTTACATCATTATTTTGATCAAATGCAATTTTTAAAAACCACAGCATATTGAAAAAAAAAAAAATCCCACCCCAGCATACACATTTCAAGCAACTAGACAATTCATTATGTCACAGTCTAAATAAATAGATTAAAATTTCTTTATCAATTTCTGTAAAGGAAAGCTGACGTAGATATCAACAAAGAAAAGTGCAAAATATTTCCACAATGGAAAATATTGTTGCTATCACTGTTGATTTCTTCTCATTTGTGAAATAATGATGTGACTTAACAGAATTGAGAGAGTGCTATTTTCTAATGGGTAATGCACAATAAAAAGTCATCATGGTGATCACCGTGGTAAGATATTGAAACCAAAATTATAACCTTTTATTTTCAAAATGCATTTTTGTGGTAAATTTTTCATCAAAAAATTGTTCATTTCATTCCATAATAACCTCTAAATAAAATAATAATCAACAAATGTGTTGTTTTATGACCAAATACAGACCAAACTTTATTAACATGAAATTTCGATTAACATAAAATGAACTGAGGTCCCGTTAGATAATCTTGCAAATCAGTGTATCACTTATTGTAAGATTCAACCATAGGTTCTTAAGAAAGCTGGTCACTCAGCTTAGAAATTCCTTTCACTAACTTAAAGTCTCTCTATATTTCATGCATTTCTATACTTAAAATATCTCCTTGGCAAATTAAAATTTTTAACTTTTATTTCTCTTATGCATTTCTGAAAATATGTCTCTGTTTCTCTTAATTTTCTAAAATATATATTTAATTTAAATGAAGTGTTATTAAAATTTTACTACTTAGTTTGTCTACTTTTCACACATAAACTATAAAATTAAGCATAGATTTTAGAACTGTTTTGAGAATTAAGAAAAAAAGAAATAACATTTATAAAGAATATAGTACACAAAAAAATAAATAAAAGCATTAATTTCCCTAAAAGATATATTAAATATACGAATGCATCAAATATCAATAAATTGTACATTATGACAGAGAATTCCAAAACTGAGTGACCAACCCCGTTAAGAATATTCTTCAATCACTTGAATACATCTGCTCTGTAATGTTAAACCAATATATTCAAATTTCTCATTTAAATTTGAAAAAAAAAAAAAAAAATGTGCGTAATATAACTAAATTTAATCTTAATGACGGACGTTTTTTACTTTTTCAATTTCTGTACTAGATTTTCGTTTAAAGTTACTTTCAATTTCGAAGCAGGTTTTAAAGTTGAAAATAACTTTTTAAGAAAATCTGCAACCGAAATCTGAAAAGTAAAAAATTGTCATATTAAATTTGGACCTCAGCTATCATATAAAAAATAAAATAAAACAAATCATTTAAAAATAATCAAATTTATATGAACTCGAAAATAGCCTAACATTTGAATTAAAATCATGGAGTAGGTGCTTTGAAGTTACTGAAGAATCCCCTTAAGTGTATGTGTTCTGATAGGTAAATTTCGATAAGCAATATAACGTCAATTCATTATGTTATGAATTATTTAATAAAAATTTACTTTCAATTGAACAGAATAGAATCAAATTCAGTTCATGTTCAATCAATGTTTCAAACATAAATATGAAAAAAAAAATCAAACAAATCTGCTGTATCTAAATTGAAATTTGAATAATATTTAGTAAACTATTTAAAAATAAATAATTATAAATGAAATTATCTGCACTAAAAATATGGTTTAATATTGCTTTGAATGATTCAATGATAAATCAGCAAAAATGAAAGTAGCCATATGTAAAATTTCGTCCAGTCTTTAATCAAAGAGTAAATTGTAGAGATTTTAGTTGAAGATCACGAAAGAAACTACCATAACTTAGCATTGACAAGAAGTTAAACACAACAAATTTATGTTTCAACACTTACTCGATATTACCAACAATTGAAAAGACAAGACGCAATTAGAAGAATGACTCATGAATTGAATCGTGATTCTTGCATCCATTATTCTTAATTTTATTTACCAATTAAAATGCTGCAACGGAAATATGGCTAGTAATTTTTTTTAATCTATGGTTGTAATATTGGTTACCAGATAGCCATTAAACAAATCTAGCAAAACTTTTCCTGAGTTTCTAAAGTCATATTGCATCCAATAAAAATTTGGTGCTAGAACTTTTAAGTGCTAGATTTACGAATTCTGAAAATGCTTCCTATTTCTTTTTTATAAATAAATATTTTGCTTTGTTAATTAAAACTTGGATGAACATTTGGTAACAAATAGCAGTGTTACATTTATTGAGTGGATCATTGTGAATGTATGAATTCTTTATTTATGATTCATTCATTGTGATGGCGTCTATAATAAAATGGCGTTGACTCACAACAAAATTATCATACTCAGATTGTAACAATAGGTATTCATTTTTTAGTCAATTTCCATATCCATCTTCTTTACAAACAAATTAGTGGTAACATAAGTTTTTCAATTATTCTTCTATTGAAAATTCCAGAACTTGTTATTTAATCGAATGATGACGCAAACATTAATGATTCACAACTTTCATTTTTGCTGATATTTATAATTATTTTAAATATCCTGCTCACAGATAACGCGAAAATTTTGTTAGCAGAATAGTTACAATCAGCTCGACATTTTTATTAGTTTAGAATTTAAAGATCTTAAAAAATTTACATTACTTAAAATAAATATTTTCATTTACACAAACAAGATTTTTTTAAAGAAGTAAATACCATATAAGTAACCAATATACAGTGTAAGTTTGGCAACATATTTTCTGGTAACCTATTTACGTTTTCATTTATACAAACAGTTTTTATATATATATATACATAAATAAACATTCGTTTGTATCATTTGACAATAAATCTCACATCCTTTTGTTGAGTGGATATCTATAACAAAAAAAGTTAAAGCTTCAAAATTGAGAAATACCCCCTTTTTTTAAATGTATCTTTGTAAATTATTAACATATAATAATTGTAAATTAAAATTTTATTAAATATCTATTTTCCTGCATTTTATCAATTTTAAAATTAGTTGTCATTATTCCTTGTTTTATATGTAATTTATAATTCTTCATAATATATTATCATACATATTATAATGCAGTAAGCCCTAAAACTTTGGCTCGAGTGCTTTCAAAAAATACCTGGTGCAATTTTTTGCAAAAATCATTCAAAAGAGAATTTTACCTTGGTGGTTTATGAGTCAAATATAGAGGCATAGCTAGAGATGTAAATTTTCTGGAAAAATATAAGTGGTGGAAAAAAACTGGTTTTTTACCGGTTTTTTTCGGGAAAAAACAGAAAAACTGGAAAAATTGATTTTTCATGAATGTTTCTCCCAAATAAATTATATTTTCTTCTAGAATATTAAATAATAAACATTTTTTCCCATTTATATGTATTAAATGAAAATTATTTTCACTTTATATTACAAAATAAAAAGAAAGTAGCAAAGCCTGCTTTTAAAAGTTTAGTTTTTTTCCACAGCCTAAGAATTTTTATTAAACGCTATTGTTTGTTATATCATATCTCTGTTGAAATGATCATTCAGTTACATGTTTAGCTACCAATTGACCTAATGTAAAAACCTGAGCCAATAATGCCTGTAGTTTCTAATGAAATAAATTATGCATTCCATTTACTTAAGTATAGTTTTTAAGTAAATGATACTAGTTTAAAGAAATTATTGCAGTTTTGTCATTATTATGAGTATCAGTATTCAAAAATTCCATTGTTTGTTTAAAAAATGTATATTTTTACATTATTACTTTTTTTTTCTTAGAATTATACTTTTATTTCCTTTATAAAATATGTTTAGTTTTGGTATAGCTTCCCAATCTCAACTCAAAAAAGTTTTGATTTAGTTTTATAATCTAAATTTAAACAAAACTAAGTTTTACTTTGGTTTACTCAGGTCTGCAACTAAAAAATAGTGTAGGATTTATTGTCTGTTAGATTTTTACTCAGTGAAACCAGAAAAAATATTATTATTAATATTATTATTATTTTAAAAGTTTAATTAAATGCAATTTTTTTCTTTTTACCCTGAAATCTGGTATTCTATTCTTGAGTAAGAAACCATATTCAATAATGTTTCCACATGGTAATTTTATATTTCTAAGAGTGGAACTCAAAAGTTATGAAAACAGAACACTACAAAAATAGAAAATACTCGCTATTTAAGGAATTAACAAAAGCAGTTACATACAGAGATAAACTTCTACAGTGCTTTAGAAAACTACAAAAATTCAAAGTTTAATCAAGAGGGAAAGTATAATTTGGAACATAGTTACTTGTAATAAAATATGGGGTTTTTTTTTCATCGCAGTTGTACTTTTCTAATGCAAACTGCCATGTTTTTGCAACATTACTGTACATTATGGAGGTAAAACGGGGGTCATTTTTAGATTCAACGCCTTGAAAAAACATTCAATTAATCAGCTATAACGGAATCTTGATAAATGCAGCATAGTAGTGCCACCTATAGGGCAATTTATACCAAAAACTAAACAACATTAATGTATAACAGAAACTGTCTGAAGCTGTAGTTTGATTTTAAAAAAAAAAAAAAAATCGCCCTTGAGGTAAAGCTATTGCGATAATCATGAATAATGCAGCATAGCAGCGTCATCTGTTGAGCAATTTACACCAAAACTAATGAGTACGAAGTTATGTCAAAGATTAACTTAATCTGAAATTTTATAAAAATACATACATTAGTTTGAGATAGAACTATTGTGGAAATTATAAATAATGCAGCATAACAGCGCCATCGGTTTGGCGATATACACTACCATACAATCCCGTTAATCCGCCCTTCCCGATCAAGCACCCCCTCCCCACTTTATAAAGAATTTGAAATTTTCAAAAAATCCCCAGAAAGCGCCCTCCCTCCCGATTCTCAAAGGCAATTGAGAGTGGGATGAATCATTTTGAAATGAATGAATCATGAATCTTTGATAAAATGTGCGTTTTTTCAAGATTTTTTAATTGATTACATGTTTGTTTTGGCCTTTTTTTACTAATTTCTCCTTTATTCTGCGTTTTTTCGATATAATTTACGTTTTTAAATAAAAAAATCCCAAATTTTTTCAAGTATCAAAATTCATGATTCATTCAACGAATCATTCATTTTATGATGATTCATTCCTGTAAATTTTGTTGAATGATCGTGAAAAAATCCCGTGTAAGCGCCCCCCTCTAACTATTGTACGATTTTTCTTTTCGTTTGGGGGGGCGGATTAACGGTATTTTACGGTAATAACTAAATATCTCGAGTTTATATCAAGGTGTAACTGAAACTAAAGTTTTGTGAAATTATGTGCATCAATTCTTGAGATAGAGTGCCCATAAAATTTGTCACATACAGACTCACAGAGTGACAGATATTTTCCAAAAACCATTAAAACGTGTTCAGGACCTTCTAAAAAGTTTAAATACACCCAAAACTGGAAGTCAAATTTTTCACAAATTCAATACTTACATCTTGAAAAGATAGATTAAAGTAATAAATGCATACTTCAAAATTTTATGTTGAATTTTTAATTTTATCATTTCCATTAATCGACATATTATTGCAATAATTTTACACATGAATTAATTTTTAAAAAGAGAAGTTGCATTTAATTACATATCTAGATTTTTTTCATGTAATCAAGTTTTTGTGAAATTGTGACCTTTTTATATATACTTGTACAAAATATATTCAGAATTTTTGAATAAGAAATTATTACTATATTTAGTCTCATTTAGACATTTTTAATAAGGTTATTTCCATACATATATGCAACTTAATAAGATTCAGCTGCTGTATGGCATGAGATTTTTTTTTTCTTCAATCACTGGACTTGCGAAAGATTCAATTTGTTGATTAAACTTTTTCTAAAATGTCTATTTTCAAGAGAAATTTTGCAAAGGGTCTTGTGTTTCAAACAAGAAAAAAATGTGAAGGATCCTTTCAAGTCTTCTCAAACACATTTCTGCTCAGAGATCAGATTACCCACATTAAAATTTTCATGAGACATTCAACATAAAAATAAATAAAATAAAAAGTATGAGAATGTAGCTATTACAAAATTTTCACTATATTATTTCAAAAATGAAATCTCAATTTTTCCAGTTCGGAAAAATTGAAAAACAAGCCTTCAGAAAAAACCGAAAAAAACGGTTTTTTTCCCAATTTTTCCGGGTTTTTTCCGAGCATTCCCATCTGTAGGCATAACCATAATTCTTTATTAAAAATTTCGTATTTTACAGATAGTTTTGGCAAAAGGGTTGCCGGTGGTTATTTTTTAGTGAAAATTGTCGTTGCTAAAGTAATATAAATGGCTATATTTGTTACAAATATTATAAATATCTTGCAAATAAAAACAGAATATAACTACTGATAATAATAAAAAGAAAAGGAAAACTGCTTAAATGAGGCATAATATTATTTAAAAAATAGTTATCTTAAAACTGGAAGAAATATTTGTAATGCTTAAAAAATAATTTAGGGTGAAATATTACAATTGATAGAACATTTTGCGATTCATCCTTTGCATTAGAATAAAAAATGAACTTTAATATTTGATTAAATGAATTTTAAATAATAGTTATTTTGCTTATTATTTTTTTTTACTCTTTTTAATCGAATGTCCGTATCATGTGACTTACAGCAGAAAAAAGATCTAATTGTAAAAACTACTGTTAATTGTGAGTTACTTATTTGTTTCTTTGCAATAATTATTTTCCTTTTGCCACCAAATAATGTGGTTTTAAACCAAAAATGCATATGTCTGACATTAGGTTTTTGATGGTCGCTAATGTTATTTTTTCAAGTGAAGATAATTTTTGGAGTACAGTAGACTCCCTCAAACCTGGACAGCTTGGGACCAGAGGTTTTGCAGATTTCTGGTCATTGCTTTGTTTACATGTTTAAACAGTCATTTGAATGTAATTAATGATGCAGTCAAAACAATAATTAATGCTTACAATAGTATAATAAAACATTAAAATAATAAAAATTTAGATAATTTTAATATTATTAAAATGTGAAGGTCAAGATTATTTGTCATTATAAAGATTAAATGTATTTTTTCTAAATTATTAAGTGCAACTTGTCTCGTAAAAGTACACTACTAATTCACATCATAATAATGAAAGGAAGTTTTATTTTTGGTATAACCAGACTTAATAACCCAAAAAAGCTTTATACATATATATATTTATATTTAATAAAAAGATTGCGATTATCAGTGATATCTTGAATATTTTCAGAAATAAATTTATTTTTCCTTCATGAAAAAACATAAATTCAGCAATATTAAAAAAAAAAAAAAAAAAAATTACAAGTTAAAATATTTATAGAATTGATATAAAGCTAAAAGAACTCAAATTTTGGCCCTATATGTGAATTGAAATCTTCATTGTTTACATGTGTAAATTATATGTGCAGATTTGAGGGAGTCTATTGTATATATTTTAACATTCTATTGAAAATTATACAGATGTGAGTTAATATTTAAAAATTGGAATCAAATACTTAAATTTTAGCTATAGTGTGACTTTCTGCCACACATATATTCTAAAAGTCATATTTTTCAAAAGTTTTACACCGTAATTTTCAAGAATGTGATCACTGGATATAGTTTTAAAATTTAGAAACTGAAGAAAGAAATATATGCAATTCAAATGAAATTTAAGCAGTTATGCATTGTTTCTATGAATAAATTCCACATTTTGAAACAAAAATTGCCTAGTGAAATAAATTTACAAGTCTTTTTTAATTAGCAATTTCTTTTTCTATTTTTTTTCATATTTTCTCTGTGTTAGATAATAAAAAAGTATTGGACTAATCTTCGATAATTTTGGATCCGCCAAAAAGAATACTTACTACATTATTGAAAGTTTTGTTGGCAGAGATATCATATACCCACTGAGGTAACTAATGGACTTTAAATTGTGGTTATTTTTCATGTCATGGTTACCCAATTGTTGTCATTTATTTATTAATAAAATGTTTATTTGCTCCCATTCTCTTCTTTAAAATTAGATAATTTTTTTTGTTTTATACTTATTAATTAAACTTTTTTTAAATAATTGTTATTATTTCTTAGAAAGAAAATAGAAAAATTTATATTTTAGAAAATAATTTAAATAAATGTATATGTAACTGGAATTTGACAGCGATGTTTCTGCCAAATTTGCATAAAAAATTATCGCGCCAAACTCAGTTCATATATGACATCTGTGTCATTGTGTTATGTATTAAGGAGACTTTTAGACCATCAATTCAATTACAGAAAATTAGTCAGGTAATTTAATTTGAGATTATTAGATTTATGGTTTTTCAATATGGAAACAAATGAAGAAAAGAAAAATTACTATTGCTATGCCTGGAGAATTAACAGTGCTTGATGTTATGAAAAATTTATCAAAATGGGGATTTTTTAATTATTTACGTTTTTTTTTTTGTTTATGTTATTGTAAATATTTTTCAATTTTTATACACGCATCACTTTGGCATGAACGCGGCGTTTTCAAATACCAGTTACATGCTATGTTATTTTTAATTATTTTCTATTATTTAAAAAAGGAAATAATAATAAATAAATGAAGTTAAATTAATAATTATAAAACAAAACAATTTATATAACTTTAAAAAAGAAAAGTAAAGAAACAGTTTTCTATTAAGTAAACTACTTCTATTAAGTAAGCCGGATTATCACATGAGGCATACAATTGCAATTTGTTGCAATCATGCCAACGTGGTACGTACATATGGCATCTGTACCTGAATATTAGTGTCAATATTACTGTTTACATAATTCGTTTATATTATTTGGTACTACTTGATTATCCCATCGACCAAAAAAACTGTTGTCAATGCCTAAGATTAAGCTGAATTATGGATGCTCATAAATGTCACATTTATTTGACATTAAGCATGTTTCACATGTTTTTTATGTCATCCACTAATCTTTAATTTGACTTTTTATTTTTATTTCTATTAATATTTACAAATTTATTGATTCTTTGGTTATTTAAAATAAAAATTATGTTCATTTGTATAATTTGGTGAAATTGAGCAGCGGAATAATAAAGTAGTACCCATTGTTTCTTATCTTGATATTTACTAGGTTGATAGAATTGGCATACTTATCGAGTCTCCACTAGGTATACGCCAAGTAGTCGTTAATTTTGTGTTTTAATCTTACTATTATATATTTTTCATCTGCAATTATTTTACTATCACTGAAAAAATAATAATTTCAATGGACAGGAATTCCAATTAATTGTAAAAAAAACTATATACTTTAAAATTAGTTAAGAAAAAAATATACATAAAAATTCCAACAGTAGAAAATTTTGTTTTTGATGGTTACGCAACAATTTTAATTAAAACGTTATGTCCTATCAACAGAACTTTGTCAAAAATTAACTATTAGATATTATTTCATTATCCCGTAAAAAAAAAAAAAAAAAAAAAAAAAAAAAAAAAAAAAAAAAAACTATTGCCAAACTTACGCTACATGATTATATGCCAAAAATGGACATTTAAATTTCACATCCATTTGACAAAAACACGAAATAAATCTTGTACATTTGTAAAAATATCGTTACAAGCCCCACTAATGTTTGACGACAGAAATGTATAATGGAATCGATTACAGAAGGTACAAAGGTTTTCTTGGATGCAAGCTAAAGGTTTAGTTAACTACAAAATTTAGTCACCAAGATTATCGCTGATTAAACAGTTACATATTTGTAACTGGTTTACAAAACAAAGAGGCAGTGAAACTGATGTAATTTAAATTTTATTAAAAAATACAGCTGTAAAATACAGTTTTTATGCTTCGTTGTTCTAATAAACATATAAGTTTAACAATCTTCTTTGTCGGTAAATAATTATTTACATTTTTAACTGTATGTACTCTGCTGGAACAGACCAAGGTAGATAGCAAATTGTATAATAAACCTGTCAGAAGAGGACATTTATTAATTAAAAAATGTAATGCAACAAGTAATGAAATTGTATTTAGGAACCTCAGATAGCGCAAGTTCACGTGCCGGAAATTTAAGAACTAAGAAATGATAATGTACAATCTGGAAGTTAATAGAGTGAGATGATCAATCTCAATAATCATTGCAGTGCGTATTCTAACATAATACTGTGATGACTAAAGAACATTTTAATTCCTGTTGTCATAATGGTCTCATTTTCATACGGTACTCTGCTATAAAGATGGCTTTTAATTGTCCAAATTTTATCCAAGGCATACAATACATCGATATCGGAATGATGTGGTTTCATTTTCAGCAATGCGGAAGAGCATTTCAAGTGGAGGTCTATACTGCTGTAAAATAAAAATTTTAAATCACCATTTTCTTTGAGTCGTGGGTCCATTTGGAAAAATGAACCAGCTCAGCGGGCATAACCTGCTAGTCCTAGAATAATACCATTGTTAAATATATTAAAGTAATACAAAAAATAGAATCTTCATACAGTAATATATTTAATTGTACTTCACTTTTCTGATTATAAAAGTAATTGTAATAATTTGTGCTTTATATGTAATTTATACACACTTTTTTTTCATTAAGTAATATGAATGTATAATTAATATAAATTTTACATACTTTTGTTATTTTACTTCCTCCAAAGAAAAAGAAAATTGTTTGATCTTCAATTATAAAAGTAATTGTAACAGTTTGCTGTGTTTTATAGTAGTTTTCGTGTGTTTATAATTATACTATACAGCATGATCCAAAATTCAACCAACAAATTAAACCTTTTCTTGGACAAAGTATTTTCATTGCTAAAGTGTCTAAATTAATGAATGACACCAGAATTTGAAAAGAAATCTATTTATAAATGTGAAAAAGTTGCATAAGTTGTTTCATGCAGTTTTTTTTCAACAAGTTTTGTAGCAAATTCGGTTTGCACTGCCTTAAAACAGAAGAGAGCCATTATAAACATTCATTTTTGAATATTCTTTTATAAATTTTAAAAATAAATCGAAAATTTAAACATTCGTATATGTTTGGAAAAATTGAGAGGCACAAGGAATGCCGGGCAAGTCGGGTAGTTCATTTATAATTTTTATTTATAATGTTTTCTTTACAAAAAAATTAAGGATAGCTACTTATTTTATTTCTTTAAATTTTAGTTACACATTAATACCTATAAAATTATGAAATTCATCTTTCAAATCATTGGTTCCACGAGCACCACGACAAACGAGTTATCACCGTTTGTCGTGCCCAATCCGTTAAGAAGTCTCTTGTAAGATTTTATGCCGGAAATTTTATTTCACTTCAAAATTTTTTCATCTTTCATAAGTATGTTTTCTCTTAAATTTCTTTTTCAGGAAATTCTTAAAACAGGATAAAGTAGCTTACTTATATTTATTATACGTGCAAAAAACAATAGATGTATGCACATCACATAAAATAAACTGTCTTTAAAGTGTGAAACATGCAGCAAAATATTTCTGTGCAAGATGATTTTGGAAAAGCAGTTTCTGACTCACAGCAAGGAAAATCGTTTGTTTGTGAGGTATGTAGCAAAGGATTTTCTCAAAAGAGTAGTTTAATGAGACATTTGGTAATTCATACGGGTGAGAAACCTTTCGTATGCAAGACATGCAACAAGACATTTTCTCGAAAAGGCAGCTTACATAGCCATATGTTAGTTCATACTTCTGAGAAACATTTCGTATGTGACATATGCAACAAGAAATTCTCGCGGAAAGCTGACTTGAGCCAGCATCAGTTAATTCATACTGGTGAAAAACCTTTTCTATGTAAAATATGCAATAAGGCATTTTCTCAAAATAGTAATTTAAAAAGCCATCTGTTAGTTCATACTGGTGATAAACCTTTCGTATGTGAGATATGCAACATGACATTCACTCAAAAGGGGAATTTAAAAGGCCATCTGGTAATTCATTCCAATGAAAAACCTTTTGCGTGTGAGATATGCAAGAAGAAATTCTCGCGAAAGGGTGACTTAAGACAGCATCAATTAAGTCATTCTAGTGAAAAGCCTTTTGCGTGCGAGATATGCAACACGAAATTCTCTCGAAAGAATGATTTAAGCAAGCATCAGCTAATTCATACAGGTGAGAAAGCTTTTGCGTGTGAGATATGCAACCTGAAATTCTCTCGAAAGGGTGACTTAACCCAGCATCTGTTAACTCATACTAGTGAGAAAACTTTTGTGTGTGAGATTTGCAGCAAGAAATTTTCTCACAAGAGAAATTTAAGGAGACATCTTTTAATCCATTCTGGTAAGGAACATGTGTGCGATACAATATTATCTGTCGCTTCGAAGCTGTGAGCCTTCGTTGCGGCGATAGAGGCTCCGAACAATCCAGAATGCGCAATCTAGCTAGGGATGGGTTTTTCTATGTGAAGCCTCCGCTGGCCTTCAATCGGCCAAGGACGTGCATTGCCGAACGCACGTCACACTTCCTGCACCCAAGAGCCTAAAGTCCGGACGAGGCGACGGGAACCGCATCAAGCTCAAGAAGCCGAGCGTTTTTTCTTTCAATTCGTCCCGACGATCCGCAAAAACCTGACACCTATAGCTTCACGAGTCACTTCCGCGGATCTCAAAGGAATGTTACTTTATATAGTCATCACTTAATTCATAGTGGCGAAAAATATTATGTGTTTGAAGAAATTGTCACAAAGGAGTGTTTTACGCAAACATCTGTTAAGTCATATTGGTGAGAAACATTTTGTGTGTGAGATATGCGACAATAAAATGTCTTAACCCTCTGAGCGTTTCGGTATCTTTGGAAAAACTACTTTGAAAATGTCTTGAATAACAGCATATGTTTTCACAAAAATAACTCCTCTTTGAAGACAGGAAGTTTTGCAAAATCGCCAGCCGAATTTTTCACCCCCTTCTCTATCCTTGCGGTATGAATGGAAGGCGTGGTAGGAGCTTAGATGGGAGGAGAAGGTGTCAGAGCTAATAGTGATTAATCAGCTTAGAATGCTTAGTATTTACCAGATAACATGTACTGAGGAAATGTTTGAAGATGTACTTATCGCAGATTCTGTTGCATAAGTTTTAAAAATATAATCATAAATACCTCATTTCCTTATTTCACTAAAGATTGTTTTTTTTTTTTTTTTTTTTTTTTTTAATCCAGAAAATGGAGCAAATCACGTGGCACGATTTATTTTTTAGGAGTTTTTTGGTCATACTTTTCTTTTCTAAAATATTTCTTTTCTTTTTTTTTTCTTTTTTTTTTCTGGAATAATGTTTTGCAAGGAAAAACTGTCTCAAATTGATTTTCAAAGAATACCAGTATAATTACTTTCAAATGTAACTTTTAAATTATTAAAACATTATTATTAATATAGCGTTTATTAATTAGACAAATTGTTCGATATTAAAAATAAATTTGCATTAGAAAATAGCTATACAAACACTCATTTCTCCATGAAATAGTTTTTGGAATAAATCAACTTTTAAATTTTTCTAATATGCCTTTTTAATGTTTATTACTACTGACAAAGTATTAATTTGTGTGAAGGTACTTGAACCTAGATTTTATAATTTAAATATGTTTGCTTAGATATTTTAAGGCTATTCTAAAATTGTATATTTAAATTCCTTCGTATAGTTAAAGCCAAAGAAAAAAAAATACAAGAAGTCTCTAAATAAATAAATATATATTGATAATTGTATGAAAAGGAAGGCGTGAAAATGGAATAAAAAGAAACAAAAAAATTGAAATGATGTCCTTAAGAAAGCATAATTTAGGCAATACGTAGCATAAATAACAATGTCTTTTCGAGGATCCTTAACAAACCATTTTTGAATTTTAAAAAAAGTTACTGATTCAATTAAAAAAAGAAAGAAAGAAAGAAAAGAAAACAAGGGAAAAAAAAGAAAATAAAGAAAAAGAACTTTTTTGGGGGGGGGGGATGTCGAAATCTACAAACTTTGACACATTCAAGAATAAATTAAAAAATATATAATTAAGGCATGGCGAAAACAATCAGGATTATGGAAATGATTTGAGACTGAATAGCTCTTTATTTTTTCTGTCAAATGAATTACATATTCGCCAGTGCTTTTTCATGATCATCTTTATCGAGGTGTTGTGTGCAGGTTTTTTTTTCAAAACTCAAAATTTGATAGAATTTTCTAAATGACTTCCTGCCTTTATCGAAAAATGGAAAATTTGCTCGACTTTATAATCTTTTGATAGCGCACCTGCCATTTCAATGTTTTTTTTTTTTTTTTTTTTTTTTTTTTTTTTTTTTTTAACAAAACTGAATTCAGGAATGTGTCAAAGAAAAATTAATTTGGGTTTAAGATAGTTGAAAAGATTATGCTATATTTCTAAGAAAATGTGGAGCATTTGTCCAGTCCCACTATCATTTATTGAACCAAACTTAGAAGTAACTGCAATTTTAATTATATATTTTTGTCTACTTTTTTTTAATCGATAACAATTTGTATTTTAAAAATATTCCTTCGCATAGCAGTTAGTTTCTTTCGCTATGAAAGATAATACATCATCATTGAAAAAGTACGAAAAATAGTCTAACGGATCATCTGCGTTCACTATTGGAATTTTTATTCCGGGTTTAGCAGAAAAGGGAAACTTAGGAGGACTTGGTTGTCTGGCAGAAGTATTTATAGGGCACCAATCTCGAACATCATCTAAACTGTCATCATCAGTATCACTATTCGAGGATGAAAATATTTCATCAGATTCAGATGATTCAATTAAATCTTCAATTTCAGAGTCACTATCCATCATGGAAAAATTCCATAAGTTTTAATAGAACTTCGCGATTAAAAAAATTATTTCGCTCAAAAAAATTGTTTAGCAGCACTCAGATAAGTTATAAGTCAAACTAAGGTAAAACTGTTTAAAAAATGTATATATATGTATTTATATATTTTTTTTCTTTCTTTGTGACGAAACTAAACCTCCCACCTAGTTTCGCTGTAAGATAAAAGACATTTGCACTTGGCAGATCAAAGCTACAAAAATGAATGATTGAAAAGTATATTTTAAAAAGGATGAAATATTGCTACATTTACATTCAATTTATAACTGATCAATGCTAAACAAAACCTGACAGTGAGTGAGCATGTAAGGTACGCACTTCACACATGCCGCAAATCAAATAAACGCTGCACCATTATAAACATGCCTTAAATTTCCCTTTAGAAATCTTCGGTATTGTAGTCCTATTTAGAAAATTAATCCCCGAACCTTACAGATTACCTTAAACCGTATTTCAAAAAGAAAGGCCTCCCAAGACGTTTACAATGAACCCTTTTCGCTGGCTAGTACCATGAAATAATTTCACAAAATAACACACTTAAAAGCATACGCCTTTGAGAGAATTAAAAAATTTGACTATTGCCGGTCAATTTAAAAGTATTTTTTAAGAAGACCGTTAAAAATTTTCCATGCTAGTCGCTAAGCATGACAAATGTGACAAGAAAAGTTAAAATAAGTAAAGGAACATCAAACTACTAAAGTTTGTTTCAATACAAAACTTTTTCAAGCTCAAAACCTTTATGTCTAAATAATAAGAAAACTAGGAAAGATATATGCCTTTATGTACAGACTTTTCTGACCGCAGTAAAAATATACAAAAGTAACTCTTTATAATCACTGAAATCTGTCGGTAAAATTATTTGTGTCAATTTCCGGTGCTGTCTTTTAGGAATCAACCCTGCTTCCATTTTATGAAAAAAGGTACATATGTTGTTACCAAGCTTGTTGTTCCCTGTTCATTTCCTTAATCCAGTATGAGGACGTCAGTAATCCCATCCCACGTTCCCTTTTTCCTGACAGTTTTTCTGAAAAATCTTTTTTCTTTCTTTTTTATTGTTTACTTCATTGTACAAAAGAAAAAAAATAGTTTCATTTATTAATCATTTTTCTACTTAGAAGTTCTTTGTTCAACAACACAAATGAAGTGTATTTAAAATGAATGCGTAACATTTATATATTGTTTATAGGTACACACAAAACAATCATTGTCCATGTGGAAAAAAGTCATTTCTGACGCACTTCAATTATGTAACAGCACTTGAAATGTAATGAAATTTATATTATATCATTGATGTAGGCTAAAATATGATTTCTTAAAAGTACGGAAAATATTTATAGTTCCTTTATGAAGAGTGGGGGAGAATTATTTATGATCTATGGGGGAAATAGTTTGTGATGTTACTTTAATGATGTTTTAATACTTCAAACATAATAAAAGTTAAAAAAAAAAAACTTGAGATGCATTGCGACGCATTTTCTATAGAATAATGCATAGATACTGCTTCATTTGCAAAGACCCATAAAACAATTTGATTACAGGACATACTATGATCGACTGCACTGAATGAAAAAAAAAATCGTAATAATATTCTGTCATTGTTGAAAAGTGTTTTATGATCTAGGCCTGATAAATGTTTTTCATTGCTATTATTTTATTGACGGAGACCTATTCATAAATTTGGATACCTTAGGTACACTTTGTTTTTTGGACTCCATCGAATACTTTATGCATGTTTTAAAATTTTGTTTGTTATTTTTATAGATATAACATATCGATGCAAACTTCTCAGTCAGCTACATCTCAAATTTCCTAAAAACGCTTAAAAAAAAAAAAAAAAACTTTCAGAATGGAGATTTTGAGCTCTCGGAGATTGGGGAATCTTCGAAAACAGTAATTGTATTATTACATTACAAGTAAGCAGGCATAATAATATGGAAACTAAAGCCTTAAGGCGTTCTCAAATGCAAACTGGCTGCTTTATGACATAATTTTTATTTCATTCTTGCTCGGAAAGGTATGAGATTCGCAGGTGTTTGCATTCAGAAACTATGTAATCGAAACACGTTTTTTCTTTTTCAATAAACTCAAAGAATCTTTTAGAAAATGCTATGAAAATTTTCCTTTCAACTGAATTTCTGATGTGATAATGAAAGGAAGGAGAAATTCCGTCGGCATGTAACTTGAATCGCTTATAAGTAATTTATTTATTTTTAAAAAAAGGAAAGTTTATTTTAGTAAACAGGCTTTCGTGTTTAAAAAGAAACGAAAAAAGTGTGTCAGAAATTTTCGTTTTATTCAGCGGGGCATTTGAGAATTATCTTAAGAACTGAAAAACCTCAATTTTCTGTAATGATAACGATTAATATATATATATATATATATATATATATTACTATCTGGAGCCAGTTTCAAGAAATTATTATTTTACAAGAGATGTGTGATTAACAAGGATCGAATCACAGAACGCTGGGTCAGCATACTATAAATAGCACCTGACGGGCTCGGTCGAATTTTCATTCACAACACTTGGGTCCAGACCAGCCATTACGTTTTTTGAAGCTCGGGTCAGACCTAAATTTATTTTTCACACCGCTCCTAGACTGGACTTAATTTTTTCCTAGACTTCTGATCCGGCCGAAATTTTCTGACCCCGGTTTCCATATGAAAATCATTTTCCTGGCGTGAACTGGTTCTCGCAAAATTCATTAAAATTTGCCCAGTCCAAGCAATTTCTGCAAACAAGGCAATATATTTACACAGCCATTATTATGCAATTAAACTTTGAATTTTATTCTTTATAAAGAATAGCAAATTTCTATGCAATATAGTTAAAATCCAGTGTAACTGAAATATACATGTAAAAAAGAGCCTAATTATGATGGAATCATCGGCAAAATGTGTTCTTCCATGCCAAATGAATATAATCGTATGTGACAGAAGAATACCCAGTATAACATAATTATAATAGTCGATGTACCCGTTAAGAAAGGAACTTATCTATAACGGACTTTTTTTAAAATGTGATTTCGTCTTTGAGAATTTTATTGCATAGCATTTTTCATATTTTTAAGCCAAGTCAATGTATTTTTACAGACAAGTCAAATCGTTTGCCACCAAGACCGCGAGCCTTACTATCGAAAAACAATAAGCAGATTCATTTTATTACTACAGGAGAAAATGAAATTTGGATATTTAAATTAAAATAATGCTTCTTCTTATTATTATTATTTAAATATGTATTAAGCCAAAAAGTATCAATCTATATTATAAAGGCCAAACGTATCTGTGCGCAACGCATACGTCATTTTGCGCATGGCAACACTTTGAAATTTGAAATGAACTATGGCATCAATTTAATTTATATAATATTATATGAATTTTGGTATTGCAACTTTTGCTACTAAAAGTTTTTAAACTTCTTAATGTCGTATATTTTCAATTTTTACACCATCGTGTTGAAAAAAAAAATGTACTTTTAAATGAAATTCTTAATGCTGTATCTTAATTTGTTTTTGAAATATTAATTTTTTTTATAACTTTTAATACCTCTTTTCTAATCTCGGCAACAGGAGTACTCCATTTCTATTTAAAGCAAAGGAAAAAAGAGAAAAAATTGAGTGCTGTATCTTTATGTTGCAATTTTCTCATTAAAAGGGAAAAAATAGAAATTTAAATATCTTCTGTTATAAAACCAGGTAAATTTTGACTTCATTTACAAAACTTGATTTACACGTAAAAGAATATCAACAGTTTATTGAGACTTCAAGTTTTGAATCAAAATTATCAAATTAAAATGCCAATTTTTTTTTTTTTTTTTTTTTTTAACGTGAATACAGATGTGAAATGTACATTTGTAAATTTTGATATGGTGAAAATGATGCTGGGTTTAGATTTCACCGGAAAAAAAATTTTATGATTGAGTCAAAGTTGAATAAATTTTGCTTTTTATCATTTTGGAATACTAGCATAAGAACGTTAATTGATAACTTTATCATAACATATCTTTATTATTTTTTATTGCTGCTTGCATATACGATTAAAATTTAATTTTAACAATTTATACAATTGTGTTTTATAGAAATAGTAGTTCATTAATTTGACGATAAATATCGTTTGTTTACGAGTTAGACGTACCAATATAAAATGCATTTTTTACTATAACTAATTTTGTAGATTTATTATAAGTTAATGAAACAGTTCCTTCTTAAACATTTTCTTTCGTCAAAATTTGACGGGTTTTACCTTGTTTTAATATTTTCAAACTTTTGTTCTGTAAAAATAAAAATAGTAAAACTTTCTTATAAAAGTGCGCAGCCGAACATAAAGATTTTTTTTAAATGAAATACAATCAAGATTAAACTCATATTGCCATTTTAAAATTTTAATCGCTTATGAAACTATTAGAAAATGTATTATGGAATTTATAACCCTGATCTTTTGCAATTTTTTTAATCAATCGTTGCAAGAACGCAATTATTTGCAATATATACTTGTGAAAGAAATATAACACACATGATTGTACCGGGCATAGAGATAATTTCCTATCGTGCACACATCGTGTCTGTAATAAAAAAAAAAAAAAAAAAAAAAAAAAAATACCTATAGAGCGAAATTTCGTATATCTATGTTTTTAAGAACTATAAAATAACGGAAAATACATGTTAAAATCATGGCTTTCTGGCTATAGTATTATTAATTTTTTTAGCAACTGCACATGCGCATTTTGAAATTAATTAAGTCTTTTTGTACACAATTTATTCTACTTAGTATGTAATGATTTTGAGCAGTTAGATCCAATCTTTTTTATTATTAATATTGGTTGGCTGTGTTTATGACGGCAAATTATCAACACGGGGGATATGGGTCCTAAAAGTGGGATGCCCTCCGTGGGGTCATTCTAAGGGAAGCCAACAAGTATTTAAGCAAGGAAATCCACAGAAAACTCTGAGCGATTAGGCCGATGGGCGCGATTAGGTTCGAATCCGACACCTGCCGTATAGAAGTTCAGAGAGCAGAAACTTCTCGGCCATTAATGGGGCATTTCTTTCTTATTACATATAGAGCTTTTAATGAACTTCATGAAGTATATATATATATATATATATATATATATATATATATATATATATATATATATATATATATATATATATATATATATATATATATATATATTCAATAAAGTTTAATTCATTTTTAGCGATTTATTTCTCATATTTGTTTCTAGATAAATATGAGTTTTTCTAGTTGTTTTTGAGTAAATTCTTAACAATATTTAATAAAATTTCTACATATCAATCGTAAAATTTCGCTTTTACTTGAATATAACAAAGATTGCTATATGAGTTTTGTTAATCTGTTATAAGCTGATCTAAAATGTTCGTGTTTGATTATGTATGTAGCTAAATAAGGAAAACAGAGTAGATCCTCCCTTTTTTAGAAGACAAGAAATCTTGTCACTTTCACCTTCAACTCTATTTATTTTAATTTTCTCAAAACTTTTAATCTTTAATCATTATTGTAATCACTGTATTTTAATAGCTTTTCGGTAAACGTTTAGTATCTAACAAATACTGGACATTAATTTGTGATGTCATCTAGATCAAAGAGGCCAGTAAAATAATGTATTAAATTCAACATAAAACATGTAGCAAACTAACAGAAACAAATACTGTATGTATTTTATAAATCTTTGGATTTTCAGATTCCGATTGGTTATTTTGCACCCCGCAATCTCTTCGAGCTGAAATGTTAGATTTAAAGATTTGACCATGTACAATAAATATACTTTCTGATGTTTGTATCGCGTAAAGTGCTGAAAGATTTTGAAATTTGTTTTTGTTTGTTTGGAGTTGTTTACAAATGTATTTGTGCAAAGTGTATTTTCTGCATAAAAAATAATTAATTAAAAAATTGGAAAAATGTCAAAGATTTGTGACGAACTTCAAAGTATCAATCTTACAGTAAAAATGTTAGGCTAATAATTAGTAAATCTACCCCTTTCTCCCGCTTGCTTGCACTACTGTGTAAAATAAAGAATTTGTTAAATAAAAACAATTTTTGACAACAATTTTGGAAACAAAGAACAAGATAACGTTTCACTAATCTACACTGATCTCTTTCCTGCCATGAACCAAAAATGGAAAAAAGGGAAATTGAAAATTTGGACAGTTTATTTTGCGTCGGCCGGTTATCTACTCGAGTGATATCGGCACACAGGACTAGTGCTCTTCGTTGGGGTCTTTCTAAGGGAACCTAACCCGTATTTACGCAAGGTTCGAAGAAAACCACGAAAATTCCGAACGGTTTGGCCTACGGCCGCGATTGGGTTCAAACCCAGCCCCTGCCATCTACCAATTGAGAGGTTACAACTGCTCGGTCACTGGTGGGGCCGAAAATTTGGATTTATGTTTTTTTTTTTTTTTTTTTAAATCACAATTACTTTCAGTTTAAATATAAAGCAGCTAGTTGTTAAAAAAATAAAAATTTTTCTGCATTAATTTAAATTTTTATTGCGGTAAAATCTTGGGTAAAATCTCTCGGAAAAAAAGTCTCTGTAAAAGTGAGTGATTTTTTTTTTTTCAAATTTATGAAAAGTAAACAGCGACAAGAAATTATCATTGTTGTGGAACAAATTTCTTTTGTTTTATCTTATAACTTGCTTTATGGTAAATAATATTTAAATTAGAAAAGTTTCGTTTAAAACTAAATCTTATAAGTTTCTTGTCACCATTAGATTTTTAATTAACTTTATTTAAAAAGAATTTACTTTCTATTAAAAAAAGGGGATCTTCATAGAGATAAATATGAGGCTAATTAAAAACAAAGTAAAACATTGAAACTGCTTCAAGTTCCCGCGAAAACTATTTTTCAATGTGTCTTTGTTTCTTCGATTTAACTCTTTTATACTTTTGGTTGTAATTTCACTATTTTTTGTGGAACATACATATAAATAAAATCTCCATTGTTTTCTATATCTTACAGATTATATTATTTTTACCAACCTGCTTTCCCCCATTAAATATAACTTCAACGAAAGAAAGCATAAAAAAAGGAACATTATTGGTAATTATAAAAATGAAGTTTTTCTATCAGTCGCATTAAGCTACCTTCTCAATGTTATTTTATGCAAAAAAATGCAATATTTACGCTTTAATATTCGGAATATTAAGTATAGATCTACCATATGAATAGAAAAAAAAACTTTTTCTTCCGCTTTTCCCAACCTGATAGCTAATTTTATGGCAAAATTCCAAGTTAAAAGGGGTTAAACGGACAAAGACTCAAAGACCGCCCACTTTACCACATGATCCATCAACTTGTCAATAAAGATCATTAGGCCGAGGGGGAAGGTAGATGCGGCATTTTACTTCGAAAGCACTTTTGAGGTAAAAAACAGGTGTGGGAAAAATACGTGCCATGCGCTTTTGAAATCTTTTTTGTCATACAGAATTTTACGTGCAATTCACTCTTGGAACATTTTTTGAAGTACGGAATTCTACGTGCCAAACGCTTAGAGGGTTAAAAGATTGCTTTGAATAGACATCGGCTATTTCATACTGGTGAGAAAATTTTTGTGTATGAGATTTGTCTCAAGAAATTCTCTGTATGGGTAATTTTAAGGAACATATATTCGTTCATAGTGATAAGAAACATCTTGTATGTGAGATGTGCAATAAGAAACTCTCACAAGACTTAAATATTCCCAACCGAGCGAAAAATTGCCCAGGACAGAAATCGAACCCAAATACAGGGCTTACAAAGCCAATGCTTTACCATTTAAGCTAACTCGGCACGACAACTGTATAATAATTTTACCAATCAGTTTGATTGTATTAAATAAATAATATATCTACTAGCAATCATTATATGGAGTTCCTTTACCTGAGGTCTATTCTATTGAGCTGTCTAAATGACTGACTAGATGTTATGACATACAAGGTTATCTGAGCGAGAAATGCCCACCGTTTGTCGGCTTAAACGGTAAAGCATTGTCCTCGTAAGACAAGTAACTGGGTTCGATTCCTGGACTGGGTAATTTTTCGCTCAGTTGGGAATGTTTAATTCGTATGATGAACCTTACCAGTCAGTTATTGTGTTAAAAATGCAATGTTTCATAAGACTATTTTAAGCAAACATCTCTTAATTCATAATGCTGATAAAACTCTTGTGCGAGATAAACAAATATATCAGGTAACCAAGAAAGTTCGTGCGGTTTTTGAGAACAGCTACTTTTGTTGCGTAGGCGTTTTCATACTGATTCTGAAGACGTCATTTCTGTACATTGCCTTTAAATTGCAATCAGTAGAGAGTTGCTTAACGTATCTCACGTTCGCTATCAGTTTTGTAGGAAGTAAAATCTTTGACAAAGGATGTCGCTTACAAAGGAGATTTGGAGGCATATTTTGCTCTGCGAGTTCAAATTAGGAAACAAAGCTCCAGAGACCGCTGGAAAAATATGCTCCGTGTTGGAGAGACATCAGTGAGTAAATGCACCGCTCAAAAGTGGTTCAGCAGATTTTCGTCCGGAGACAAGCCCCGTGTTGGTCGTCCATCATTATTTTAATATTGACTTGAAAATGTAAGGACATTTTAACGTAAGATATTTGAGCCCAATCTATATTGTAATCTTACAATGTCGTAAATTGTTGGGTATATAACGCTGTTTGAAGCATTATATACCCAGCATATAAAGTCACTATTAGATTTTATAAATCTATTTCTGCAATTTCATATTAAATTGTACAATCATGCTCTTAAAAAGTAGTTTTTATGCTGCTTCTAAGCACACATAACTGCAACAACATTGATGTTAAATTTTATTCTTTTGATAATTTTTATTAAATATACTGAACATTTTCTTGATTGATTTTTTTACTGAATGAAATTATTTTTTTCTTCCCTCTCATCTGAAGTTCTGTTCTTATTACTGTACTCTCCACGCGCTCTGTTGTAAGATGCTCCAGTTTAAATCTACTTAATGATAATCTTCTCACAGTTCCAACCTCCATAGACATATATTTAAATGTATTTCAAAGATGTAGATTAAAACTTTTTAAGAAAACATATTTGGTTTTATTTATATTCTATTATATAGAGCTTTAAGCATTGTTAAAATGCTAATGAATGGTTAAAATATTGCAGTACAATGTGAAATGTATTAATAATGCAAAATGTTTTCCTTAATAATCATTTATATTAGAATGAAAAAATTCTTAAATTTGAAGGAAATCTAAGTATTATAATCTCTCTTGCTATAAATATAAAATTTTTTATCTTCATTTCTTTTACAATGTGTCATTTTTTCATAGACGATATGAAATCATAAAATTTTCTCTTTAAGTTGACTCTATTTTTTATTTATAAATTCTTAAAAAAAAAAACTTTCATTTATGAATGCCTTGTTTATAAATATTTCATTTATTTTTTATTAATAACATTAATTTCTAATTGTTATTTATATTTTCTTTACGATAAGTTTTTATTTTATATTGGCAGTTGTTTATTTTATTTATTCTAATTTTAATTATAGTTTAAATGTTAATGTATGCAATTAGAAAATCTATCTGACACGCTATGCGTTTGGTGAGCATCCAATAACTAGTAATCCATTTCTATTCAGTTTTCTGCATTGCTTTAATATTTTATTATAAGTTAATTTCTTCTGCAGGAATTTTAAAAGGTGGTAGGTTGTGTTACTTATATCTTTTTCGGATGCAAAAAGCGCTGAATGCAGATGCACCACATCAAATAACATAAAACTGTTTTTAAAGTGCGAAAAATGCAGCAAAATAGTTCTTTACCAGAGGTTTCTGCAAAAATAACGTCTGACTCATAGCAAAGAAAATCATTTGTTTGTGAGATATGTAGCAAAGGGTTTTCACAAAAGAATGATTTAAGAGCAGTTAACATTTTAGAGCAGTTACTCATAAAATATATGATTCGGTTTACAGCGAAAATTTAGAAAATAAAAATATTCAAGTATGTTAGCTATTGACAACCTATTTTTACTTTCCAAATTTTACAATACTAGGTGGGTCCGCATCCTGCGAGCTATGCTCCCCAACCCCCGTCCAGACAACTAAGATTCTGAATGCACACTAATTTCATCGGCTTTAAAAAATTTGTATTATAATTTAAAAATATAAGGGTGATCTCTCTAGACATGGATTTCCATTCAAATTTATTTGATTGAAGGCCTTTAAAGCCATATTATTCGCTAACAGGAGATAAAAAGTCTGTTTTCATCTTTGCTTTTTTGATTAAAAAATTAGGTAAAACATTGAAAATATGCTGATGTAAAATGAATTAAGTAAACAGTAAGTAGAGTTTTTGTCTCTGGTTATTTACACTATATATCATATTGTTCTGCATTGTGAAAACTCATATGCTTTATATTCCACATAAATATATTTATATTCATTTTTTTTATTAGACAGGATAAAGCAAAACTTATTGCAGTGTAAAACTTATTGCAGTTAAAACGTGCAGTGTATTTTAGAAATTTGTGTTGTTAATTTCAATGTTTAATAAAACATTTGTCATGTAACCTTAATTGTGCAGAACTGATTCGGATGATTATTTTTTCTAGTTTAAAGGACAGTTTAAGTTATGTAGGTAATAACTTTGAAAAATATAGCAACTAATAACTATGATTTTAGAAATATTCCTTTCAAACACACAATTCTCTAATTGATAATATTTTCAATTAACTTTCAATTTGAAATGTATATTTCGATTAAAATTGTTGTTGAAATTCGTTGCCATTTGTCATAAAATACTTCCAATTTACATGTCTGACCAATGTTTCTTTCTTTTTTTACTTTAATGTCTAGACAGGTTCCACAATTTCGAAGTGGTAGTAACATCGACATAAAATAAAGCCTATATAAGAGCAAGGGCTATCACCATCATTTTGACATCATTATTTTTAAAATCGGTTTGTTAGTTCACCTTTCAGTAACTTAATGGTTGGTTGGTTGATTTTTATCGTCCGATTATCTACGCTAGGGATATAGGACCAGGGGGAGTGCCCTCCGTGGGGGGTCTTTCTAAGGGAACCTAACCCGTATTTACGCAAGGTTCGAAGAAAACCACTTTCAGTAACTTAAAACTCGATGTTTTAGAACGCTTTTTGCTTTGAGGTAGTGACACCGACATAAGATATAATCTAAGTTGGAGGAAGGAATGTCACCATCTTTTGATATCATTATTTTTTAAATCGGTTTGTTATTTGCTTAAAAATTGCAATTTAGAAAGCTTTTCGTGCCTTTTTACCACTTTTAAATTTCATGATTTTAGGAAATATTCCTAGAGACCATTTATATCTTATAAGTAATAATTAACATGTTAAATTTCATATTTACCCTGCGGTAAAACAAAAATCACATATTAGAGCATTTTTTGCTCGTGTAGTCCCTTTTGGATTAGTAGCATCGGCAGAAGGTGTAGCCTTTATTTGATACCATCAGTTTGGTATCATGATTTTGAAATCGATTCATAAGCTCCCAAGATTGCTTAAAAATCACAATTTAGAATGTTTTTAGAACGCTTTTCTTCCACTTCCACCCCTTTTGAATTTCTTAATTTTTAAGAAATTTTCCCCTTAGAGACTATATATGTGGGATATTGAGTGATTAGCTTATGATTTAAGTAAAACTAATATTCTTGATAAGATAAAAAGGGTTTAATAGACATGCAATATGCAAGTAACATTCAATGATAACAGTAGAACTGAATAATATTTAAAATAAATAAGCTTCCCTGAGCTTTGGATTAAAAATCCATCAAACTCGCCATCGCTGAAATCTATAGAACACCTCGTTCTTTTTTATGCATCATCACGTGAGTCTCAATTGGGATATCACGTTCATTAAATCATTGAGTATATTATCTTTTATTGCTTAATACTTCATCCTTTATACCCACATATATATCTTATAAGTAATTAGCATGCCAAATTTCATGTTTCTAAGTCTTTCAATAACACAAAAATTGCCTTTTTAGAACGTTTTTTTTCTGCTCCTGCACCCCCCTTTTTGTTATTGGTATCGATGTAAGATATAGCATATGTTTGATTCAGGGCAAACAGCATCATTTTAGTACCATTACTTTTGAAAACGGCTCGATAGTTCTGGAGATCATCCCCTACAAATAAACAAACTTTGCCTCTTCGTAATATAGTTGTAGAAAAAATTCAAACGCATTCTTGTCCACCAGTTCTTGATAACTCATGCAAAATTCTATAATTTTTAGCTTATTGATTTATTTGTCTCAGAAGTTCACATAAATAGATTTCATCTAAATGTATTGTTACATAAATATGGTACATTTTGTAAATATTGCATAATTGCATTGCATAGTTTGTATTTGTACTCAAAAATAATATAAATAATCCTATTAACCACTTAACGGATTTTTTTAATAAGTGATGTTTATTAAATTGAAAGTATTTAATATTTATCACTTATTTAAAGCTAAAATATTCGTAACATGTATTCTAAATATTTTTGCCGTTATATAGTATAAAACTGTGTTAAAAAAAATTTAGTGGTGTCAAAAAGGTTTAAGCGAGGAATCAAGCAAACTCTTCTTGCCCGTATGATGTACGGGTGATTAGGCTCTAGTTAAGTGATTAAACTCTATTCATGAGCTAATATTAGTTTTTGTTGCATTAAAATGTCTCAAGGTGATGATATTCTGAAATATAGTAAGCCTATTGTTTTTCATTGGACGTCTATGGGAACTTGGCGAAATATTAGAGATATAGCCAAGTTGGTGTCTCTTTTAGCGGCTGATTTTTATAGCCAAATTTGGCGATATATTGCCAAGTTCGCGGTAAAGCTTGGCGACAGAACAGGCTCCGCCCCTTATAGTATTTGCGCGATTTTCATTGGTCCATTTCCAAATTCTTAGTTTTTTAATATATATGTATTCAGGCGAAAATATTTTTATAATTAGAAAGGAAATATTGTTATTCTACTGTATTATATTATTTTTAAATTCTGAGGTATTTTTTTATCATTGACGACTTCTAATGCATATTGATGAATTTATTTTTTTACAATTTTTTCACTTTTAAAATTTACGGGTAAATACTAATGTTTTATGCCGTAATTTTCAATATTTTCCTGCTACCATTAAGTAATATACATTTAACTTTAATTCGACAGTTTTTTCTATTTATAATAGTCACGTGCAATATATTTTTTTAATTTGGAGGAACTTTTATTGTTTGAGCTCTTATAATAGTTGGCAACAAGTTAAAATAATTTTCTTTTCTGAAATATGTAAAAAATGTTTCTCGGAATGCTGAAAATGTTTAACTTGTAATTAAAATAAATTCTCAAAAATGAGTCAAATTAAAAAAAATAAATAAATGCAGACTGAAGACCGGGAGATTCCAGAGTATAAACTGACGTAAAAATAATTAAATTCCCACGCATAGTTTTTAATCCTATAAAAAATTTTAATGGAACAATTTTGATCAACTTTAACATTAAATGCCTATTTAAATAATCATTCGAATTAAAAATTGTCTACACCAGCGTACTGATAGAAAATTTTGTATAATACCAGTAATTTTCACATTTTTGTGTGCAATAACTCTCTTAAGGGGGCTCAGGGCTTGATAGATACGGAAAAACATTTAATCAGAGCTCTCTCGCTTAAAGTCCATATAAAATCAGAAGTATTCAGTGTAATTAATTTAAACTTTCTGATATTTTAAAGGTATGTTTGTAGTCTTATAAAATTATAAAATGAAGTACTTTGATGTAATATAATAAGAAATATAGCAAAATTTATGTTACACAATTAAAAAAAAAATATGTGTTATATCACCACCCGCACGATATCTTAACGTTGAATTGACATAAGAGCCTAATTTTTGCTTTAAAATGATCCGGAAAATTTACTCTATAGAATGAATTAGGATATAACTATCACTCAAAAAAAAGATTATTTAAAAAACTTTCAAATTTGAAAATTTAAAAAAACCCTAAATTTTTTTTTCCATCAAAAGTACTCAGAATTTTAAACTACGTATCTAAAATATATTAATTCATTCTATAGATAATTATGTTATATGCATGCAAAAAAAATCAAGCCGTTCTATCAAATAGTTTTTCTTAATCTTGGTGTTAGTCGTCAAAAATCAAGTTTTGAGAAAACGTGACTTAAAGTTGAAATTACATGGGTGCGGCTTTGAAAGTGTTGATACATAAATGCTTATAACTTCGTTAAAAATGCAAATATTTTTATGCGGTTTTTTGCACTGAGTTTAGAATTAATTGAGTAATCAAACATGATCATAAAAAAATGATTTTTTGAAAAGTTTTCAAGCTCTGAGCCCCCTTATTATTAACGAAGAAAGACGCGTGAATAGTTTTTGCTCCTATGAAACTTTTTAATGGAACAATTTTGATCAAATTTAATTTTAAATATCTCTTAAAATAATTATTCGATTTAAAAATTGTCTGCCCCAGAGTATTAATCAAACATTTTCGTATAATATCAGTAATTTTTACATTTCTGTGTGCAAAAACTCTGCTAATATTAACGAAGAAAGACCCCCGCTCTGTTTATAGAAAGACAAACAGATTAAGTGCAAAATATGTTTTCCGCTTTACCTTCTACTCTTTGCAAAGTGCAATATGTTGCAAAAGTCAAAAGATATTTAACCACTATAAGAATCATTGATTTGATATTTTGGAAAAGTTAAAAATAACGTCGTATTTTTTTATTTCATGGTTTTGAAACATCAAGGGAAATGTCAGTTTTCATGATTAGTTCCACTTTGGGTGTAAAACTATAGTTATAGTACTATGTCACTAAAAAAATATTTAATGATTCATTTTGAATTAACTTTTCAGAATTTATTCGTATCTCTATTTACCTAATTCGTCTGACTTATTATGGTTATAAACAACAATCAAATGTACAACTAATAAAGACTAACATTTTAACATAAATTTAGATGATAATTTGTCACTTAATGCTTTAATGAAGCATGCGTAATCGATAGATTGGATCTTATATTTGGTTCATTACTAACATAATGATTAACAACTTATTTGAACTGAGAATGCAGTCTTCTTTTTTAAATGTTACCTATCTATAAATTGCGCGGTGTACATATTTACATGATTCAATGAAAGTTATGTAGTTTATTAACTAGCAACAGAAGTACAATAGACATAACTAATAAGGTACAGAAGTTTGCCAGTAATTCAATATTCTTATAATTTGATTTTCTGTTATAACAGGAGAGGAGGGAATTTATCAACATTTGTTTGGGACAAAAAACAAACCTATTGTCGTCCAGTGAAAATTTCTTAAAATATGTTCTCTCACATCGCAGTTTTCGGTTAAAATAAAAACATTAAAATTCAGAAAATTAAATTATGAAGTTATTTTCAAATTAAAATATTTCGTATTCAAAACGATAAGATTTAAAACCAAATATGATCAATCACATTTCAAATTCCACTACAGTTTTAAATTACTCATTCAAATTAATATTTTATTATAAATCTACGTTAATTATTATTATTATTGTAAACCGTATTTCGTGTAATCTGTCTAACTATTTTTATTGTTCAGCTCACAAAAATAATTAAAATACATAGTTAAAGTTTAAAAATAAATATTTAAATGTGATCTAAAACATAATGCTTTGTTTTTGGACTGCATGTATATGTTTACGTAATATGATGTGACATGTTAGAAGACCGGAGAAGGGGATAAAGTGAAGTGTGACAAAGGGGGGGGGGAATCAGAAATATGGAAAAAATGCGTGACATCATTTAGGGATGGTTCCTAACGCGCTACACTAGTCACTGAAAAAGACCTGGATGATAACATAAAGTCTATGGAGACATTATTTTCAAATATCTCGATCAAGTTTTAGTATTTTTACATGATTTTTTTGCATAGGATAGCTCAGGACTATCTACAATCGGACTAGTTCTTACTCTTTCCGTTTTGGTTACATTTTTTTATATTATGATAGTTTCAATTTCACAATCGGCTCTGAAAATTAGTCTTTTTTAAAAAAATCTGAACCCAAAATCGAGAATGTAACAACTAGCCCGGTTGGAGATAGTCCTCAGCTATCCTATGGAGAAACAATCATGTAAAAATATTAAAATTTGATCGAGATATTTGAAAATAACGCCCCCATAGTCATAACATTATCATCCAGGTCTTTTTCAGTGACTAGTGTGGCGTCTTAAATATTCATTTAAGGTGCACCGGCCGAAAAGATTAGACTAAATGCCCATAGTAGAACCCAAAAGGACCAAGAAAGTACTTCCTGACGGCATAGACAACAGTTTATTAAGGTTTTACAGCTTAATCTTCCCCCGCACCAGTAGAAATTTTCAGCTCACGTGGGGGGTCCAAAAGATCAGACTAGGCGCTTTTAACGTCTCCAGGTCGTCACGTAAAGCTTTACCTAGACGGGATAAATTCCGCCTTACTAGGGTGTTATAGCAGCCGGAGACCCAGTGTCCCGCTCCGCCCTCCGGCCTTTCATTCGAGGAATCGCACAAGGCCGGACAAGGCCCGCCATCTACTAGCGTTATCTTATGGACCTCGTGGAACCTAATCACCAAATGCTCATTCCCGGACCATGTAAACCACTACCGAAAAGAAGAAAAGACCTTTTGTCATCCCTGTTGGACGGTTAAAACCTCTCCAAAATATGCCGAAGTGACTTCCAGCTCAGAGATTAGTAGCGTGAAAGTTAATTTTAGTCAGTACTAGATATTAATCGCTGGGCGCAGTTAACTGCAATCGTGCACAGATACGCAAGACCTAGATCGGACCAAGAGTTCCACGAAATTCGATGCGCTTACGCATTAGCCAGTGAGCTTCGGGACGGATCCTGGAAGCATATCTGCTGGCCGACCTTCTTCCATTGAAAGCCAGACAACCAGCCCCACGCTGGCCTCTCACCGCGACTTCCCTCGTCTACCTCTGATATCCTTTCACTTGTAGTCCAAGAGATGACAGCACAAAAAACTAAGGTATCGAGCACAAGAAAACACCTTTGTTTTATGGAAGATTAGTAGTAGGTGAATCTAATGATCCATGTCTGCGGAAGTGAAGGGATGCATAATAGGGTGGATCGATTGTCTATGGCGAAAAAAAAATTACCATTCATCAAAATCTACCTATGCGGAAAAGATGTTCTATTGTATGGAGATTAAGGGAAAAATAATAAAAAAATTTAATTTTAAAATTTAATGCTGCCACAAAAGGGTTGAATTTTCAAAAAAATTTGAAAAATGACCGAAATTTGGTTAGGTTATTTTTTTCAAAAACTAATTATTTTAATAATTTTTAAAATCCAACAGTGCGGAAAAGATGTTATATCGCATGGAGGTTGAGTAAAAAACAATAATAAGTAATAAATTTGAAATTTAATATTGCCACAAAAAAGTTCAAAATTCGATAAAATATTGAAAAAATGGGAAAAGATCTAATTTTGGTTAGATTTATTTTTGACGCAAAATAATCATTTTAATATCAATCAAAACCTACCTTTGCGTAAGAAATATTATATTGCATGGATATTAAGTAAAAAAAAAACTAATTTCGAAATTTCATACTGCTGCAAGTGATTTAAAGTTTCGAAAAACTGGCAGTTCCAGTTTTTTCAGTTAGGATTTGTCTGCTTGTGTATTGTGTAGCTTAGTGTACCTTGAATGTTACTGTACCATAGCGTTGTTAAAAAAATAAATAAATAAAAATAAAAATATATATATATATATGAATTACACCCTATTTTGGTCTGGCTTTGATATGCCAGTAAATATGCTCCCTATTACAAAAAGTTATAAAATTTATATATTGGTATTTAAAAATAACCGAAGAAAGGAATCGGTCAACATCTATTTATTTCCTGCCAGTGATAAGGAGTTGCTAATAAGTTACAAGTGACCTGTAAATGAGATTCAATCTCAATAATTTACCACAGCAGCATTTTAAGAAAAAGTAAACTATTCAATGACAAATATTGCGTTCTTTTTAATTCTTGTAAAACAAAATAAGATATTGAAAGCTACTAGAGTCTTTTGGGCCATTTTCGAAAACACTGCTTATTTTTTTCAGTTCAATAGATATGAATATGAATACTGAGTGTAAACTAAATCGACGTATTGAGAGGAAACTCACTTTTCTGCATCATCAGGTATCACTGAAAAGCCAAAATTCTGCCGAACTAGGTGTCACATCACCTGTAGTGACGAAGATTGGCATCAGCCAGAATATTGGACAGTTTGGGCATTTCCGACCAAGCAGGTGCTACCATCGTGTCTGGTGCACTTCAAGATGTGGGCATTATATCACAAAACTATGAATCGAATGCTATTGACAGAAAAAAATCGGCATGACAAAACAAACCAAAGACCATTCCATAGTTTTAGTTATTATCTTTAGTCATTTGTAAAAGATTATGATCATGGCCATTTTCATTAAACTTTGATGGGTGTACAGACAGACTACATCACTAGAAAACAACAGAAGAAAAATCATAATAGAAGCAGACTTGAGCTTGAAAAAAGAACTTGGTTCCGAATACATCGGCCATATATATGTAAATTCTGGGATAGTACCAAACAATTTGAAAGCACGATGTACATTTTTTTGTCATGTGTTAACAATAATATAAATGTAACAAAGTTGGTTGCGATCGGTTGTGACGGAATATCTGCTAACATAGATGTTAAAGGATGTGTTATTCGAAATATGGAACTGATTTTCAAGCGTCCACTACAATGGTTTTTGTGCTAGTTACATACCAATGAGGTTCCACTATGTCATCTTTTTGCAGCGTGGATGGAACCGCGGCTGGGCTTAAATGTTTCACTGGTGAAATAGAAAGATTATTCGCAGCATGTTTGAAGTTTTTTGTATTTTCATTTATGTCTGTATATGAATTCTAAAAGCGCGCGAGTGAAATCGAACGGTCGGCTGTAATCCTAATCATTACATTAAAAAATATCTATATTTTACATTACCAGCTTTTTGACCTTTTGCGACGGATTACATAGATTTAATTAAATGGGAAAATGTGTGGAACCTCCACTAACTGACGGATTTAGTAAAGACATGATTTCAGAAGCAATAGGTAAATCCAGCAATCATTCCAGTGGCAATAACATCTACTATCAATAATATCTATTCAAGCAACGCTCATTCTACAAAACTAATAATCAAAAGAGTCACGGAAGTATTTCTGCTGTGAATGGCTCATACATAAGAGACGGTTTTATAAAAATCGAATTGAATTACAAAATCTTATGTCGATTTTCAATACCGAACGTCATTATCGCCAATGGCAATGTTGGCCATTTTTCTTGATTTAATACTAATGAAGCTGTTAAATAAGAAACTAAAGTTTTTATCTTGTAATCAATTAAATATCCCCTCATTGCAATAAATGTTAAAAATTCTAAAATTTATATTTTATTTTACAAAAAAAGAAAAAAAAATTACCGTGAAAACGTTCAAATGCATAAATTTGAGCCACATTGCGGCAGATTTAAATTTTGAAATTAATTTTTTTAATTATTTTTCTAATACTCAGCATATAATATAACATCTTTTACGCATAGGTAGGTTTCGGATAATTTTTTAAATTATTATTTTGAATCAAAAATCATCTTGCCAAAATTAGATCTTTTTCACTTTTTTTCGAAATTCAACCTCATTGGGGCAGTAGTAAAATTTAAAATTAATTTTTTTAATTATTTTTCCCTTAATCTCCATCCAAGAGAACATCTTTTCCGCATAGGTAGGTTTTGACACTGCGAAAAAAAAATTTCGATCCACCCTAATGCATAAGCCAAAAATTAATACGACTAGTGGTTTATTCCTAGATTAAACATTCTGTCTGCCATACAGTCAAAATGATTATACGACTAACACAATAATAAACTTAAGAATAAACCGCTAATGTTATTAATTTTTGGCTTATGTACCACTTCACTTCCGCAGACATTGATCATTAGATTCTCCTATTACTACTCTTCCACAAAAAAAGATTTTTGTCTTATGTTCGTTACCTTAGGTTTTTGTTCCATCGGCTGCTGGAGTAGTGAGAGGGGACTCGGAACTGCCACAGCTGCAGTGGGCAGATGGGGATGAGCCACATGGCGAAGGGAGCACGTCAGGCACTGTCCAAGACCTCTCCCGATAGTAACTCTGGGAGATGACTCTGGGAGACCGCACTCTCACTCAAATCGTGGTTAAGTTCCTATAATCTTATCGAGACTTATATCCTATTCGCACTGAGACAATTGAGTCACTTAACTTTAAGTCACTTAAATTTTTAAGCGGGATACCCGGAATTAGACTTCACCTGTTCGCATTAACTAAAAATTGTTAAGTGACTTAACTTGGCCAAACTTACATCTGGGCATGCGCATAAGTTCTGAAATTTGTAACTGCAACTTGTAACTTCCTTTTTGTTTACACAGCAATTAACCTGCCATATTTCAATTAAAAAATTAATTTTGTCAGGCTCTTAATTTCTTTTGCGGGAGGAAACAACAGGTTCAACATTTTCCATTGTCACCCTTTGATTACAAGAAAACTCCCACAAACACACGTGTTAAGCAACTAGGATAAACAAATAACAACTTGAAATAGTTTATAATTATTTGCTAGACTCAGCTCCAGTAATTTAGTAATCAGAATTAAATATTCTAAAATTCAGAAATAATAATAAAATATTTAGAAGGCACGTTTCCACTCAACTCATTGTTAAGAGAGCATCAAAAGTTAAATGAGTTTCATAAACTTGCTCAAGTCAGAATCTTGGTTCCGGCTATGACCGCTTCAAAATACTTCACGTTAAGTGACTTAACTTTCTCAGTGCAAACAGGGTATTAGCCCAGAGTCACGATGGAGTCCCGAAAGACTGCCTTTAGGATCAGCCTATAGGCATCAAAATCTGGCTTGCCTCGAAAACCCGAGAAACCGGCTGCGTAGCCCCATTGGTGCACCCGAAGAGGGCGACGACACCACCTCACAAAGCCCGTTACCCGGACTCCTGAATGAATCATCCGTGGAGGTGATGAATCGTCCTCAACTGATCCTCGAGAAGCCTCATAAGGAAAGGGCGGACTGACGTCACTGTGGGCAAAATTACAGTGGATCCACAGTAATTTCCTGTCCGTCTTTAAGACCCCTACTGTAACAAGAAGTCAAGGCGATATGATTGGTCTGAGATTAGACTGCGATTAAAACTTCTGTTGTATGATTGGTCATGATGATTACTGTAATGATCGCTAAAGCAAAAATGTAATTATTAGATTAGTTGAAGGAAGCGTTTGTTTGTAAACATGCCGTTTCCTTATTACTACGAGCACTGTCGAACTCCCGGTCTTCTACCCTTGTTTAAGGGATCGCCTTGGAACCACCCGAAAGGACGACCTCAGACTGAGTGGATAAAATAGATCATGAAAAATGACCTAATTTGCGTAAAATGATGATAAATTCCACTCAAAAACAGGCATCGCTTGCCGCTACATTGGTAACAATAAGACAAGGACGTGTTTTACAAACAAACACTTTTGTCAATCAATCTACAATTACATTTATGTCATAACGATTATTCCAGGAACTGTCTTGGCATCACAGATAAATTATACCATAAACATGTTTATCGTACATCAGTCAAATTTTTGGAGATCCTATATAATCGGAATCATAAAGAACGGACAGATTTTTTTGCTGACTCACAGTAATTTGATTCACAATATCGTCATCAGCTCTTTCCTTATATGAAAGTTAAATGAACTGAAGTATGATATGTTTCAAAATGCACCTTTTTAACCTGATTTGCTAGTTGAAACTTCCACCCATTCCCAAGGCAAAAAAAATTATGATTGTAAAGGATTTTTCACGAAAATGAGTTAAAAATATCGTGAAAAATTATCTCCGTTTTTAAAAACTATATATTTACTGACCAACGTGAACGCTTCTTGAGCATTTTTCGATCGATCTCATTGGTATGAAAAAAGATAGCTTTAAAAACAGAGGCAATTTTTCATGATATTTTTAACAATTTAGTGTTAAAATTAGCTGTCTACGATTATTTTCGAGGACTTGAAGAATCACATTTTTGTGATGGCATAATGACTTTGGAACATCATTGGATATAGTGAATTGAACTTTAAAGAAATTAAGTAGAAAACTAAAAGCTATTAAAAAATACCCTTTCATTTTCCCTTTCATTTCAAGAACTTTTCAAATCAAACTCGGATTTTTTTTAAGGAGGGGGCGATTGTTCCAACTGCCCCTCCTGTAGATCCACTCCTGATAGAGAGCACATCCAAAATAATCGACATTTTTATAAGAAACTTCAAAGATTTAAACTGCTTATAAAAACTAATAAAATAAGGCAAATCACGTAAAAATCTAGTAATAATAAATTTCTATGTAGTCCTATAAAAAATCTTTTGAGTGACCCTGTAAGTAAAGCGTAAATGTTACAATCCTGTGTCACTATACGAAGCTTACCTGGTATGACTTTAGCGATATATCCCAATATAATGTGTATGAGATCATTCTGGCAAGAGTTATGCTTTTTAATATATTTTTGCTCTATGCAAAGTATGGAAATTATTATTTCAAACTCGTATAAATCAAAAACTAACAAATATTTTTGAACGAAACTTTGACGATTTTAACTACTCATAAAAATAATTCAAAGGCGACAATATGATTATAAATTGGACGATTACACTCTCTTTAGCCCTATGTAATTTTTTTTTTTGGGGGGGGGGTGAATCTGTATGCGATCCATAAATGCTTCAATTTTGTTTTAAAATGGAAAGCTTTGTTGGGTTGACTATAGTAGCATTCATTATCATGTGTTTAAGGCAATTTCTACAAGAGTTAGATATTTAATATACATTTTTTGCCTCTATGTTAAATATAGGAATCAATTACTTTAAACTATTATAAAACAAATTAATATCTTTACATAAACTAGTCGTTGGAGACCACCGTAATACTTACCCATCATACATATGGATAATATAAAATATGAAAATAAAACATGTGTAACTTATTTATAAAATGCATTGCCATTCCAAAAAAAAAATAACGCATATTTAAAGAGTTTAATATACATAGTAATGATTTATTAATGAATTGCTGATGAGCCAATTTCGACAAATTATGTAAAACGACAAAATACTAAAGTAATACCGGATTGCGTAAAAGAAACATCCTTATAACTCCAAAAATAATAATCATGTTAACTAGCAATTTACTGCGTCGGATGAAGCGTCTCATTTCCAATCAAACCATATCTTTAAATTGAAATTTGAATGAAATACAGGGTCATGAAAAATCAAAGAATGTGAAAAACAGGATTACACGTATCTCAGCTACTAATAATCTGATCGATCTCGTTTTTTATGCAAAATTTGTGTTATTTTATTGCCTTTTATATCCATTTCTTAAAATAAAAAAATTCGAAAATTTTTATACATATTTCATTAGAATGAAATTTTTGAGAGTCTGAAAAAAATAGTTCCAGATAATCGAGGTTACTGATATTAAATAGGCTTCGTCCCATTCTTACATACTAAGTGCATACAAAATTTCAAGTCTCTATCTCAATTTGTTCGGGAGATAGAGCGGTTACAGACAGACAGACACACAGACGGACGGACGGACGGCAAATTTTTTTTTTTCTAGAAATATGTTTTTCTGAATCTTTAGTATCTGAAACGTGTAAATCCGTCAAATTTTTTTTTTCGATTTTCAAAACGATTGCAAGATTTACCCTATACTACGTATAATGGGTAAGTAAAATGAGAAAGGTTTTAATTACTCATATAAACAATTCAAATGCCCTAAACCGCGTAAAAATCCGATAATTATACATTGCTGTAGCCCTATCAACAGTTGTTGGTCTGAATAAATTAAAAAAATGCCAAAAAACAGCACTTTTAAAATCGCGTTTACTTAAAATCAATTAACATGATTTTATTTTACTATTGATTTCTCAGTCACATGGAATGCCCTATTCGATAGAAACAAGAATTTTGTTTCTATCATAAATGAAACTCGATATATAGAGGCGTCAAAATCCCGTTTTGGTAAGTCCGCAAAATATTAACCAGAGAGTACAAAAAAAAATTTAACATCGTTTGGCATCTACCGGTTAAAATTCCTTTTGTTTACTGTTCATTGTATTGTTGTTTCTTTTGCTTGGCCAGAAACTCTGTCGATTTTCTATGATAAAAAAGTGATTGGTCTTGTGGCGGCCATCGTGCGCGGTCAATAAAACGAGTTTCTCGCAGGATGCGATTGAGCTAGCCTTTTGCTTGGCGGATAAGACGCTCGCTTTCTGACCGTGGGTTCTCCAGTTCGAACCCTGCCCGGTCACCTCACCTGCATTGGTGACCTCGGACAAACGAACACACTTCACCACCTTCACTCTAGTCCAACAGATGGCAGCACTGAAAACACCCCCAGCATCCAAAGCCTGCGAAACGCTCGCAGCACGAAAGCCTCTGTAACGCTCAGAGCACACGACCAAAGCCTGTGTAACGCTCACAGCAAGCAAAGCCTGCCACGCCGCGCATCATCGAGGGGTCACACGTGCAATCGGCGGCAGCACGACTACGACAACGCATCACTCTGGCACGCGCCAGCGCAACAGGAGTGCATATCGCTCGTCCAACGTCAATGCGACGTTCTTCTCACTGGGGGTGGAGTACTGTGGCGGCCATCATGCGCGATCAATAAAAAGAGTTCCTCGCAGGATGTGATTGAGCTAGCCTTTTGCTTGGCGGATAAGACGCTCGCTTTCTGACCGTGGGTTCTCCAGTTCGAACCCTGCCCGGTCACCTCTCCTGCAGTCTCAAAGGCAATTAGGATTAGTATTAACTGGTCTGCTACATAAAATTCTTTTATTGCATATACTCGTGTATAAGTCAAACCTCCAAATTGTTAAGTAATTTAAAAAAAAAAAACAATTTTCGTGGATAAATCGAACCACATTTCTAGTCGTATGTCGAAAAATAATTAGCAATCAAGGTTTAAAAAAAAAAAAAAAAAAAAAAAAAAAAAGAATTTCCCTCAAACTAGTAAATTTTTTAAATTTCTGTTTTAAAACTGTATATAAAAACCTTAATCTATTTTGAAATTCATTCACATTAATTTAATGATACTTAAAAAGAAAAAATCCATTTGAAAAAATTATTCAAGCTTTATTTATAATGCTAAAATATAGTATTTCTTCTTTAAATTGTAGAACTTGTAGAAGAGAAATCGAGAAACATTGTCAAATCGAACTCTTAAAAAAAAATTATTTAAATGTTGAAAGGAATACTCCTGTATTAAAGGGAATTTTATGGGGTGCTCGCTTATTGTTGAGTAATTTTATTTTTTGTCAATCATAGGGAATTTGAACTATTATCCGCTTTTATTTCTTTTTCCAAACCAGACTCATATGCTATTAGTTAAAAGACATGCCTTTTCACCGATTAGATTGTGAAAAATGTATTTTTTACTAAGTCTGTGTAAGTCGATCCTTTCTCCCCCCCCCCCCCCTCAAAAAAAATCTTGAAAATCAGCTCCCACATTTTGTATAAAAGGCTTCAATTTATACACGAGTATATACAGTAATTATTTTTAACACATCGAGCGACCCCTCCCCCACACCTAGACAAGAAATTGCGCTCAAAATTGTCGCTTGTAAAAGAAAGTGTAAACATCAGCAATGAATCTACTGCTAGAGAAAGAAAAAAGCGTTTTTTTTAAATCTTTTTTTTTAAATAAAGGTATGTGATTTGGATAAACTGTAGTTTTCTCTGAGTAGGGGAAATTTACGTTTGTTGCATTTACACTAGAGAGGGAAAAAACGTTACTGGTACTAAAGATCATTAAATATTTCTAATTAGTGGTCCATTTTAAAATGTTATGTGGACTCAGAGCAGCAGACCATCAAGGACTTGAACATTGGTATGGCTAGTGTTCATGAATAATAAATGCTACAAATAGTGCGAAATTCGTTTTTAGGTGCGTTCGTAATTATGTAAATTCGTAGCACCTATAGTTGTCGTTCAGTCCGCCCGCATACAACAACGCAAAAACTACCCAACCGAATCGTTTGAAATTTAAAATACATAATTATTACATAATTTTGTCGAGTCATTTCAAATTTTATGGAAATCGGATGTATAGATCAATTACAGGGACAATCAAAAGAATTCCGTTAGATTATGGTCAATGGGGAGAAAAGTTTCAAATGCATTTTAATTGTTTGAAATTTAAATCATATAATTATTGCATAATTTTGTCGAGCCATTTCAAACTTTATGAAAATCGGATGCATAGATCAATTACAGGGACCATCAAAAGTTTTCCGTTACATTACGGTATATTGAAAAAAAAGTTTCAAATGCATTTTAATGGTATTACACTCATTCGAACATAATAAAATTGACATGGACCTATGAAGTACATATATACTAAAATATACATTCCGTACAATCTGTGATGCAAAGAATATTTATTATTAAATTACAGGGCCACACCAAAAGTATTCCACTACATAATACTATACCGGGAAACATTGTTTGGGGCGTGTTTTAATTATATTAAACTTTTTAACATTTTATGAATATGATATACGTTGCTGAGGTATAATAAAAATATTTACAGTTCCTGTATATTTACAGGAACACAAAAATTTCGACCACTATACTGTATCCAAAGTACTATATCAGCAATATCTGAATATTTTAAAAACTTCGTTATCGAACGAACGCACCGCATTTGCTACGCTTTACGTGCAATTTCCAACTTGTTAATAAAAGAATGTGGGATACTAATCGTAAGATTTTTTAATCAATCAGTTTGGAAGGAAGATTGAATTGAAAAAAGAAAGAAAAAAAGACAAATGCTTTTTACCAACATTTATTGACATTTAAAAATCACATCGGATCTTTGTATTTTTATGAAAAATCAATCATAATTTACAAGATATTGAAATTAAGTAATTTAATAACTACAGATATTAGTAATGACATTGTAATCAAATTAGGTTATTTTCATTTTACAAATTCCTGATGAGAAAAGCATAATTTTAAAACACTTTTAAGCAACGTTTATTTGAATTTTCAATCCTCGTCAGACATTTTAAAATAACAATTTGTATATAAAACACATTTAACTATTTCTTATTTTTAATATTACGGGAATTCCAAACAGTACCCCTTTAAAAATACTATTTTCAACAAAAAATTTCCTCAGTCCTGGTGTCGCATGTGGGCGACACTAAAAAACATTCTTTAAATTAATTTAAATGTTTCTAGAATGGTTAAAATTACTTTTAGGTATTTTTAAAGAACGTGTCCATATCATAAGCATATACAGATTGATACATTTTTGGAAATGCTTTACAGAAATTTTAAGCTGACTTTTGTAGTCCCATATAATATTGTCTCAGGACTAAGGAGGTTAAAATGTTATAAGAAAGACAGTTTTAAAATCAAAGAAATTCACTGTGAAAAATTACTTTTAACAATTCTTCAGATTTAAACATTCACAATAGTTAACAAGCTCAATTTTAATGACTTATAAATCTGTGGTATGTCAAAAAAAGAAAAAAAAGATTGCAATGGTTGTGCGATCATATAAAAGCTAAAGCCTGATTTAAAAAAAGTGGGGAAGTACAAAAAACCATTTTGAAATTCCCCATTTGCTGATTTGCTAGTTTAAATTGGCAAGACTTTTGTTGGTAGACGTTTTAATTTAGTCCCTATAACATTTGAGTAGAATATGTCAAAGTTCCTACATAAAGAACATATGCAGATTAGTAAAGAGGGGTCTGTTCAGACTTTTTTCGCAGGGGTCCTGTTTTTGTGAAATTGTTAATTTTTTTCTGATATTTGTGAAAACTGTTAGCATTTTGTGAATTTTAAATTATCAATGTCTTCAGGTTCTATTTTTCATGCAGAAAAATCAAAGTAATATCCTCTTTGGTGAGTTTAACTGCTTATTCAGAAACGAGATTTTATTATTAAATGATTAAATTTATGAAAAGTTCAATATGAAGGTGAAAAAATTCTGTGAAATGTCCATTTAAGAGACAAATATTTTTGTGAAATGTACTGTTTTGGGATAAAATGTTTTGTGAAGGGTCCTGTTTGGGGATAAAAAATTTTGTGAAGTGTCCTGTTTTAAGATAAATTATTTTGTGAAGGGTTCTTTAAAGGACCTAAAATTTTCCTAAAGATATCCCTAATTAATCGCTATTAGCAAATTATGAGAACAAAATTAACAGGTTGCTCTTTTGAGGGTTTTTTTGTATAAATTTCACGTACGTTTTCTCAATGCGTAACGAGATGCATCCTTAAAACACTCTTTTAAGAGAAATTATTGTTGCGTGTCTCACACAAAACATTTCTAATTAGTATGTATTGAAAGATGTTTGCTTAAATTACTCTTTTGAAAGAATTTTTTGTTACATATTTCACATACAAAAGGTTTCTCACCAGTATGAAATAACAGATGCTTGCTTAAACCATTCTTTTGAGAAAATTTCTTGTTGCATATTTGACACACAAAAGGTTTCTCACCAGTATGAATTCTCAGATGTGTGTTTAAATCACTCTTTTGAGAAAATTTCTTGTTGCACATTTCACACACAAAAGGTTTCTCACCAGTATGAAATAGCAGATGCTTGCTTAAACCACTCTTTTGAGAAAATTTCTTGCTGCATATTTCACACACAAAAGGTTTCTCACCAGTATGAATTCTCAGATGTGTGTTTAAATCACTCTTTTGAGATAATTTCTTGTTGCATATTTCACAAACAAAAGGTTTTTCACCAGTATGAATTAAGAGATGTGTGCTTAAATGAGACACTCTGGAGAATTTCTTGTTGCATGTTTCACATACAAATAGTTTCTCGCCAGTATGAATTGACAGATGCCTCCTTAAACTACTCCTATCAGAGAATTTCTTGTTGCATGTCTCACAAACAAAAGGTTTTTCACCAGTATGAATTAATAGGTGTGTGCTTAAATGATCCTTTCGGGAGAATTTCTTGTTGCATATATCACACACAAAAGGTTTCTCTCCAGTATGAATTAAGAGGTGTTTGCTTAAATAATGTTTTCTTGAAAATTCTTTGTTACACACGTCACAAACAAACAGTTTTTCTGGCTGTGAATCAGAACTTACTTTTTCTAAAGCCTCTTGCAATGAAATATTTTGTTGCATATTTCACGCTTTAAAGACAGTTTTGAGTGATGTGATGTGCGTCTACATTCATGGGTTTTTGCTTCTGCAATAAATATAAGGAACACAATCTATCACGTTTTAAGATTCTTGAATAATAAATTTACAAATAATAAACTTATTATGAAATGTTAAATAAATGCAAAAAACTAAATTGAAATAGACTCCCAAATGCATGATGCTCGCAGAACTAATGATGTGTCAGATTGATTTTGTAATTGCATAAATACTTAAACAATAATTAATTTTAGAATAAATAAAATAAATAATTGCCACCATATAATAAAAAATAAAGAACATATTTTTGATAAAAATTAGAAATAATGAGTCAAATCAAGAGAAAATCAAGAGTAATTTAAATATTTATGAATAAAGCAATTATAAATAAAAGTATTTTAAAAAGCATTTATAAGTAAAAAATAAAGCAAACTTATGGAGAAAATTTTAGTATTCCATTTCGTCTATGAAAATATTGATGCACTGTATAAGCAATGTGGATAAAAGAATTTATTTTTACGACAATGTGAATTATAATATTTAGAAGCATTTAGCCAAAATTCTTCCAGATTTAAGAATTTTTTATACTAACATAAATGACTATTGCAGAAAACATTTTACATTATTGGTACAATTTACATTGTGTTGCAATATTTTAACCATTTATTAGTATTTTAGCCATGTTTAAAATGTATGTAATAGATTATAAGCAAAGCAAATACATTTTTAAAAAGTTTTAATGTACAGCTTTGGAATGCATTTTTAGATTTGTCTATGAAAATTGGATTTTAAACTGCGTGAAGTGTACTATTAAAGAGATTTAAACTTGAGCATCGTATAACACAGTCTGTAGAGAGAACAGGAATACATAACTTCAGATGCGAAGGAAAAAAGAAATATTTTATTTAGAATCAAATCAAACAAGAAAACGTTCAGTATATTTAATAAAAAATATCGAAAGAATAAAACTTAAGAGCAAGAATCTGAGAAAGTGTCACACCTAGCATTATGGGGCGATTCATGCCATCTCAGATTTTCTCCAAAAAATTACCAGTTGTTACTTATCTTGTTAAAAGACCAAATCCAGAATTTTTTGCTCCAAAGTGGAGTTGTTCATTTTTTAGGCCCCCCCCCTCCAAAGGTCATCATGTCGTGAAAATGTAAGCGTTTTTTAAAGACATGGATATTGCTATGACTCACAGTTCTTTGCGCATACAACTTGCCACCAAATTCTTTTTATATCTGGAATGTAAGAGGGTTGAACTTTATATAATAGATGAAAAACCCGTGGCAAGTTTTTGCCGCAAGTTCACGGAAAGATTCATTTTTGTTGTTTTTTTTAAAATTTTTAAGACCCTATAACAGCTTGCGCGTTCCACTTGCCATAAAAAAAGAGGTGGCATTTGAAAGCCATGCATTAGCACTTTTAAAAAAATGTATATATAATTGAGGCAAGTTAGATGCGCTTTTAGTTACAGAGTGCCAAAGTCCGAAAAATGTCATTTTTGACCAATATTCAAACTGTCATAATTTCTTGCGGCAACAACATTTTGAAATAATTCTTTTGCAATTGTTTTATTCTATTATTGCCCTTTTCAAAAAAGTAAACTCCATTGAGGCAAGTTGCTTTAAAAAAAATAAATGTTTTTTTTAAATATAGCCTTTTTTCAATAGTCAGGGCTATTTTATTATTTGAAACAACTTGACTGAAAACAATATTTTATACATTTTTTTGTCTATATAAATTGATGTTCTAATATATTCTGAGATATATATGATGTTGATGGTATTTATTTAATTTTAACCCTTTTGAGTCCGATTTTTTTTTCCATTTTAGAAAGAATTACTTTTACTTTAATAATATTGACACTAGCTATCCTAATAGATTAATTAGAGTTTAACGAATATTTCATTGTCTGAAACATAACAAATGCTGTTGTTTTCTGCACTATTAAATTCATATTCATGCAACAATAGGCTAAGGAAGAGATTTCGGAGAGAGTTTTAAAATATTTTATTGCAATAAGTTAGTGACATTACAATTTTCTAATACTTTTAGCGCTTTATTACACATAATTCTTTCAGGAAAGTAACTTTTATTTTAAATTAAGAGGGAAATACATTTAAAATAAAATAATCGCAAACACTACAAAGAAAATGAAGCAAATATTTATTATTATTACTAAATGTCTTAACATTAATGAAGTCATATAATAAATACACAGACACATACTAACATTGCTACATGTAATTAGTAACTAAAGTATTTCTTAAAAATAATAATACTCAAAAGACATATATAATTAATGATACACCAGCTCAGAAAAGGTTAAAACGAAAATATTTGACATTTACAAATTACAACTTGTAATTAAAATCCAAATATAAATACAATCAGCCAACACTGTTAATATTTTTACATTGATTTATCAGTACGAGAAAAGAAAATAAAAAATATAATAATTTCTTTTAAGATATCTCAAGATGTCTTTTAACCCTTATGGGATTTTTTTTCACTTATGCGAAAAATAAATTTTTTTAATATTAATAGCTATCCAAATATATTGATTGAAATACATGAATAGATTACTAATGAATATGTCCTCCTCTGAAATGTATTAAAAGTAGTTATTTTACATACTATTTATATGAAAATAGTCTAGGATGATTTTTGAGCATTTGGAAAACATCATATTTCAACTTAATATATATATTTTTTTGTTTATCACACATCGCTTGCTCAGAAAAGAAACTTACATTTTAAATTTAAAAATGAAAAACAAGTTAAAAATTTTAAAAATTTGCCAACAGAGCGAAAAAAAATTTAAATTATTATTACATATTACGAAATTCCAAAACAAATTCATTATAAAAAATGCATAGAAATGTACTACTTTTACTGCATACAGATAATAAGAAAAGTAATAGTTAAGATAAAATAATACTCAATAAAAACCACGTATTATTCATAGTACAGCAGCCATGAGCGCGTTAAGCATGTAACTGTAAAATGATTGCCACCAGGCAATAGTATAAAGTTAAAAAAGGAATCCTATAACTGTTAAACGACATCTTCTGATATATTACAAGAAACAGTTATGTTTTTGATTTTCTTTTCTCTGATAAATCAATGTAAAAATATTAGCAGTGTTGGCTGATTGTATTTATATTTGCATTTTAATTTCAAGTTGTAATTTTTAAATGTCAAATATTTTCGTTTTAACCCTTTCGGAGCTGGTGTACTATTAATAATACATGCCTTTTGAGTATTATTATTTTTAAGAAATACTTCTGTTACTAATTACATGTAACAATGTTAGTATGTGCCTGTGCATTTATTATATGACTTCATTAATGTTAAGGCATTTAGTATAAATAAGAAATATTTGCTTATTTTTCTTTGTATTGTTTGCAATTATTTTATTTTAAATGTAATTCCCTCTTAATTTAAAATAAAAGTTACTTTCCTGAAATAATTATGTGTAATAAAGCGCTAAAAGTATTATAAAGTTGTAATGTCACTAACTTGTTGCAATATAATATTTTTAAACCCTCTCCGAAAACTCTTCCTTAACCTATTGTTGCATGAATATGAATTTAATAGTGCAGAAAACAACAGCATTTGTTATGTTTCAGACATTGAAATATTCGTTACTCTAATTAAAATCTATTAGGATAGCTAGTGTCAATATTATCAAAGTAAAAGTAATTTTTTCTAAAATTGAAAAAAAAATCGGACTCAAAAAGGTTAAAATTAAATAAATACCATCAACATCATATCATCATCATCATCATCAACCGTTTTCGATCCACTGCTGGATGTAGGTCTCCCCCAGATTTTTCCAATGTTTTCTGTCTAATGCTTTCGTCATCCAATTTACACCAGCCACTTTTCTAATTTCGTCACTCCATCTTACTTGTGGTCGTCTTCTTGGTCGTTTTACATCTCTAGGATACCACTGTAGTATATTTGTGCTCCATCTATTGTCTTGTCTTCTTGCAATGTGTCCAGCCCATTTCCATTTTAGCTGCTTGATTCTTTCAAGGATGTCAAAAACTTTTGTTTGATTTCTTATCCAGGTTATCCTCTTTCTGTCTCTTCTAGTTATGCCTAGCATACATCTTTCCATGCTTCTCTGTGCTGTTTGTAATCTTTGTATCATATATCTCACAATATATTAGAACATCAATTTATATAGACAAACAAATGTATAAAATATTGTTATCCAGTCAAGTTGTTTCAAATAATAAAATAGCCCTGACTATTGAAAAAAGGCCATATTTTAAAAAATATATTTAATTTTTTTAAAGCAACTTGCCTCAATGGAGTTTACTTTTTTGAAAAGGGTAATAATAGAATAAAACAATGGCAAAAGAATTATTTCAAAATGTTGTTGCCACAAGAAATTATGACATTTTGAATATTGGTCAAAAATGACATTTTTCGGACTTTGGCACTCTGTAACTAAAAGCGCATACAACTTGCCTCAATTATATATACATTTTTTAAAAGTGTTAATGCATGGCTTTCAAATGCCACCTCTTTTTTCATGGCAAGTGGAACGCGCAAGCTGTTACAGGTCCTAAAAATGGAAAAAAACAGCAAAAATGAATCTTTTTGTGACCTTCTGTGACCTTGCAGCAAAAACTTGCCATGGGTTTTTCATCTATTGTATAAAGTTCAACCCTCTTACATTCCAGATATAAAAAGAATTTGGTGGCAAGTTGCATGCGCAAAGAACTGTGAGTCATAGCAATATCCATGTCTTTAAAAAACACTTATTTTTTTCACGACATGATGACCTTTGGGGGGGGGGGGCCATAAAAACCGAACAACTCAACTTTGGAGCAAAAAATTCTGGATTTGGTCTTTTAACAAGATAAGTAAAAACTGGTAATTTTTTGGAGAAAATCTGAGATGGCATGAATCACGAGTGTGACAGTCTCTCAGATTCTTGCTCTTAACATTAACCTCCTCAGTCCTGATGTCGCCTGGAGGCGACACTAAAAATCACCCTTTAAATTAATTTATTTTCTTTTAGAATTGTTAAAATTACATACAGACTTTTTAAATAGATGTGTGCATGTTAGAAGAATCAATATACAAACTAATGTATGTTTGGATATGTTTTATAATAATTTTAAACTGGTTTTTGTAATGCCACGTAAAATTTGTCTCAGGACTGAGGAGATTAATGATGTTGCTGTTATGTCTGTTTAGAAGCAGCATAAAAACAGCATTTTAAGAACAAGATTGTAGAATTTGTTATAAAATTGCAGAAACAAATTTGGAATAAACAATAGTGACTTTATATAGTGGGCATATAACGCTTCAAATTGTGTTTTATACCTTGTAATTTAAGACACTGTAATCTTACAAAACAAGTATGACTCACTCAAACATGTTATGTTAAAATTTCCTTTTACCTTCAGCTCATTAGTAAAATTGTGACATTTTCACAGCTACATCCTTTCACAACTCTATCGTTATACACATTATTAAATTAAACATTATATTATTTAATTAACGTGGCAATGAAAAAGAAAATTACACATTTATTTATTAGTATATAATTCCTTACTGCATCACTGCTAACATTTATTTAATAAATAATAAATGTGTGTGCTATGCGGCAAAGTATAAAGTCCTTTTGGCCAGCGCCAGAAGGGAGAGGTAGCTTTCATATTTCTTACTTTTAAAATTTTGCAAACTTTACTCGGAAGTAATTTCACTCAACTTTTAAGAAGTTAAAATGCAACAAACCCGATAAGAGACTATTGGCCAATACTGAATCTGAATGAGAATTGCGCCAAATTAGTAAGCTATAGCCAAGTTGTCATTATTTATGGTTAATTTTTTGGTTGCCAAATTTGGCGATACTTATCCAAGTTTAGCCAAGCTTTGCAAAAATTTTAAGCTAACCGATGTTAAATAATTTTGAAGCATACATTGTGCCAAAGGCCGACATTTTGAAACAAAATGGAGGAAGAAGCTGGTAATGAACTCAGTTGAGACATTGGTATATACTATATAATAACTATATATAAAATCAATCTCATCCAAATCAATTTATAAATGTGAGAGTAACAGCATGACAAATTTCAGATTGTTTCAAAACATCAGCAACCCTAGAATTTCAAACTGCTATAAATCAGCCATTTTTTAAGACAGAGACAAAACAAAATATGCTTCGGAATCTTTAAATCTCAAGAAAAAAATATTTCAGAATCTCAAGAAAAAATATTTTTCAGTCTTTAATTTATTTGCACCACTTTTAAACTAAACAAAATTCAAAACCCACTATTTTTAAACAAGATGGCAGAGAAGCTGGCCAATGAACTGAGTTGAGTTAATCTCATTCAAATCAGAAAATATACAGGCGAGTTATCACATTATATATATCAGATACATTTGAATGGAGGATGGTTTTGGGACTTGGGGGTCATGATTGGTGAAAAAAAAAAAACTTTTTTGGAAATGCTTTGCATCCGGTGGTTGTAATAGGTAGCTTTTTAATTTTTGCAATGAAAGCTACCTAAAATATTAAATATCATTTAAGTTAAATTCATTTATGAATGAAATTGTACTTTACAAGTCAATTTATTCAACTAAGTAACCAACAATAACACTTTAGCAATGTTGCCTTGCATTATTTACATTTTACAGTGCTGGTCAAAATTATAAGAACGATTGAGAGCTAAATAAAGTGAAATTTATACACAAAATGCTTTCTTATGCCAGAAATCATTGTAGAATATAAAACACTGGAAAATGCCAAGTAGGAATGTTTTGTCACAAATAATTAAATAGGACATTGTAAAAATTGGACAAAATTATAAAGACAATGAATGTTTTTGCCTGAAACACACTGATAATTAATAATCTCCCTGCTTCTTCTCAATCACTTTTATCAGTCTTGAAGTCATGGAGTTTGTCAATTCATTAAGAATGTTCTTGGAAAATTTTGAATGATCTTTTATGAAAAACATGAGATCTTGCTTTTTTGAGATTATATACCATTTTTGCATACTTTGTGTGTAGAACACCCAACAGATTTTCCATTGGATTCAGATTGGGACTTCTGGTTGGCCAATCAAGTAGTTTCACGAAATTAGCATCAAACCACGAGTTTGAAGTTTGGGAAACATGAACCGAGGCATTGTTCTGCTGGAAAAATAGCCATTGCTATTAATGGTGCTTCTGGTAAAAGATTATCACCCAATACACCAATGTAACTCTCAGAATTCCTCCTACCCTGCACAAAAACTATTGGAGTGCTTCTACCAGTTCTGAAACTTCCTCAAACTGTTACTGAGTCACTTCCACATACATGCTTTGAGAGAATTATTTTTTCTCTATGAATATCATACTAGGAGTTGTAAAAACAGCCTGGTCTATACAAATTAATCTTTTTCTTATCTGAAAAGACAGAATCCCACATTTTTTCCCATAGTATTGTAGTTTTTTGCAAACTCCATTCTCAGTCTCTCATGAACTTTTGTAAGAGGCAGTATTAACGCATGTTTACTATAGGGAACCTTTTCCTTTTTTTTTCATGGTAAAAAGTTTGAGCACTTGCATTCTAAGATCAATTCACGTTTTTTTTTCTTCTGATTTTTGGAGCAAGCTCGCCTTACTATCATTCTTTTTTTTCCCTCATACAGAAACAGAAGATGGCCTGCTTGTATGTCTTTGCCCTCCATATTTACCGGTATTTTAATAATAATTGTAAATAACTGTTCTTGATCTAACTTTGTAGAATTTAGCATACAGAAAGTCTTGAATTTTGAAATACATCCATATTTTTCTTTTCTGAAACTCCAAAAGCTTTACACACCTTGCGGTATGATTGAAAGACAGAATAATATGATCCCAAACACTTACTACGCATTACGCTACTGGAAATTCCATGTGAAGAGCAAAAAACATGCAAATTTTAATTTTTCAAACACACAAATACAGTTGTTCTTATAATTTTGTCTATATCAGATGGCTCCATAAATTTATAATACATTTTATGAATATGAATTTACCACATATTTCCATAAAAATATACAAAAATAGTTTTCATTTTTCATTGGATTCGAGCTATTAAATTTGCATAAGTTTCCCATCAAATATAACCAAGATTTGGCAATTTTTGCCTTGTCCTCATAATTGTGACCACCACTGTATTTATAAAACACAACTGTGCTACATGATTACACTTAACATGAAACATGTGCATGAAATTGAATGGCATTAACTGAAGAATTAATAAGATTTAATAGAAATAAAAA
>CAXHSM010001099.1:0-31000 GCA_964019185.1 Maratus speculifer
TTTAAAACATTATTGAAAAAAGTTTGTTTGATATTTTGTTGCATGCATTATTTAAGAGAAAACACTTGTTATTAGAATATAAATTCAAATGTTCTGACAGTTATTAAAATGATTAATTATTTTTTAAAAAGCTCATAAGCTAATTGGTTACTTTATTTAATAATGCTGAATTAAATAAAAAGTGTAGAAATAATTAGTTTTCTCTATAATTCCGGGAATTTTTAAATTTATGTAGCTGAATATATGGTTCAGGAAATTCTCATGATATATTTAAATATTTATTTAAAAAAGTATTCACTGTATTTCTTCAGCAAATTTAAATATGCAAATTTTTCTTAGGTATAGTTATATTAAATCGTTTTCTACATGTTGTGACCTGTGTTGATGTTAAACAGTTTCAAAACAGATCAGACATATTTATTTGAAAGCAGAATAAAAATGACATAAGAAAAAATTATAATTGTTTTTGATGAAAAAAAAAACTCTCTCAATTTCAGAACGATTAAATCCTTGTAAAAAATGCTAATATTTTAATGAGGAATGTGCAATAAAATGTCTGATTAAATGTTTCTATATAGCACTGATGTACATGTAATAAACTGAACAGTAATAAAGTAAGTGCCTTATAAACACAAATTATATTCTTGAAATGAATATATAGCAACAGTAGTCATTAATTAATTCAGATGATAAATTCTCCATAGATTATTAAATCAAAAATAATTTTCCGTTTCATTTTAAAAACTATAAAATTGAATTGTTTAAAAATGACAAGAAATTTAATTGAATTTGATTTAAGGCAATAAGTATTTTCATTTTCAGATGAAAATAGTCTGCTCTCAATTAGATTACCGCAGAAGAAAAAACAGGAAAATAATTTTCTTCGAAGATAAGAATAAGGTAAGACATATAATTACTTTTCGCACAACTCTCTTCGTACAAAGTTATAACCGAAAGTCCAATTAATAATTGATAGATAATCAAACGAGATTAAATTGTCTTCGTTTCTGACGTCAATTAGAAGCAGGAAGCAATCAAATAAAATTTCTTCAATGGTATATTAATCTTTTGTTAATCCGCTTTTTATAGGTTTGCATTTTTAGAAGGGTTTTTGACGCAAACTCAAAAAATAGTATGTTTATTAATGCTGTGTTTATAGGCTTTTAATTGAAATGAGTATTGCTATACAATTAAATCATTTAGGCTTTTATTTTTTTAAATTGCACTGAATAGATTTACTCAAGAAAATTCGAAAATACCATATAGTTTTTAAATTTTTTTTGACTTTTTAAAATATTTTTGTCCATTTAAGAAATACATGCTATAGTTTAACCTACAAAGATCATTATATAATCCATTTAAGTAAATTGTAATTAGTATTGCAAAGAAATTATTCAGAATATAATTTTACCAATTTAGGATAAACACAAAAATGATGATTATAAGATGTATAATACATAAATCGCATCAATGACTTTTATAATGTTTTCCGTTGTCTAGTAACATATTTTTTAATGATATCTTTTCCGCCTCTGAGCTCTTAAATGTTTCATGTAAGATAAAGATTTATTTTGAACTAGCTTACCTGCCAGGCATAGCTCAGATGGATGGTTTATATATTTAAAATTCAGTGGAGTTTTTCAGTTATTTAGCCTAAACAATCTACTGAACCTATTTTTTAATGATAATAGTTTATTTGTAGATGTGTCCGCACTTTCCGTTTTTTATATTAATCTCATATTTATATTTTAATAATCAATTTAAAAGTCCTTTACATTTTTTTTTTCACATTGGTGAAAATCGAGATATTTCGATTGCTACCGAGAGAAAACAAATAATTATATTTATCATATCATTACGAACGCTTTTTTTCGTATTGATGCAATTAATTACGTATCTAGAATGAACACTGCTCAGAACAGTTAAATGATATTAAGGTTCTGGATGTATCGTTAAACAAGGAATTTTTTTTTAGTTTAGGTGATTAATAAAAGATCGTGAGACGTTGTAAGATACATGCGAAAAAATAGACACGTTTGTCAGAAAAAGTAGAATGCATAGAGCACTTGGGTACAGAAAGTCAAAAACACAATTTGTGTTTATTAGAAATAAAAATAAAAAAGGTGTTAACTTTAATAAGATCAGTCTTCAGTGGATTGTACGGTTTCTCCGACCATCTAGCAACGTAGAGACATGGTGTCAGTCAAAATATTAATGATTACTTTGAGTAATCTGACCCACTCTTCCAGAAGAGCTTTTTCAAGCTCTTGGAGAGTTTGTAGGGGTAGTAGGCGGCCTGTAATCAGGGCCGCAGCTATGGGGGTACTACGGGCGGCTCAGCCCTTCCCCCTAAAACATTTTCAGCTTTCCCTAGAAAAGGTTTTAAGATTACTAAATAAATTTATGTTCCAAAAATCCAAGTAAAATTATATTCAAAAATCTATTTAATTTTTAAGGTTCTTTCACAGTTTTCATAAAATGCTGAATTATAACTAAAATAAGTGTTTCAAGACATGCTCATCCTTTTTTACACATATTAAGCTACCATGATGTTTAATATTGCACTAGTTGTACACTTGAATGTTTCATCATCATATTCTTTACGTAGCATAAAATGAAGGTATTATAAAAGTTTAATGAGGAACATATTAACTACAGTGTGGATGTGCACTAATTTACATTTCTTCTTTACAAAGAGAGAGAGAGAAAATATCAGTCCCGCCTACATTTTCTTGATACCCCTTGATTAATTAAATAAAGAAAATGTATCTTCTTTATTCCGAAAAAATCATTTACGCTGATGACACTTACGCACATTAAAAGAATTATATATATTTTTTATTTTTTTTTTCGTAAAGTGCAACAAAAAACAATTGTAACCAAATAAAATTGTTAAATTCATTATATGAAAAGTTATTTGAATTCGAAGGTTGAAAATTAAACCAAATGAAACATATATATTTTTATTTTGGTATATGTAGTATTATTTTTAAATTGTTTGCCATTTAAAAACAATTCATGGAATGTATTAGTTCTGTTATAAAAAATGCAAGAAAATGTACAGAAATGGTTGAAAAGAACGCGAATATGATATAGCTTTAGGGCAAGAGGCTAGATATCAGCATAAAAAACGACGGCACAGATGCCATATACCATAGCTGCCAACTTTTACGCATTTTCCTACCACAAAATATTATAGTAAATGTTGTCTTAGTTAAACGTCGAAATCTTATGATTAAAGAAATGGAAAATCTCTGTACAATTTTAGTGGTAGCAAAAATGCGTGAAAGTTGGCAGCAATGCATTTACATGCGCCATTGGCGCGATTCCTTCCGATGCCAATTTGGCAAAAAAACTCGTTTACCATATATATTTTTAAAAAAGGAATAACAATAAATTTTGAAAAGTTTAATTAATATCTATAAAAGAAAACAATTTATATAATTTTAAAAAAGAAAATAAAAGTAAATAAACAACAGCAGGGTTACCATGTTAAGCAAAATTATGACACTTTGTCACCAGTTAAGTACCCCCAGTGAGTATGATATTGACGTCTAAAACAAAATAGCGCCAATGTGGTGCGTACATGATATCTGTGCCAAAACGATGACATGGCGAATCTCTTCTGACAGAAAACGCATGATCTCGGGAAAATGCTTTAAATTTCGAAGATGTACAAAAAAATATAAATTATAATACTTTTGTAAAATTTGTCATCGTCGTTGATTTGGTATGCATATTCAATCTAACGGATCTTATAAGACTTCTCATAAATGCATAGTAAATAATGAAAATAATATCTTTTCGGTAACTAATAATATGGATCCGCATCCCTAAATATTGAAGAGCTTAACTTGAGAAATTAAGTTCCCAAGTTCATCCAGTGATTACTGTTTATCGCATTAACCTCCTGACTGCCGCCGGCTGATATTTTCACACACTAAGCTGCAGGTTTCACTGCAACATAAGCAATATTTAAATTAGTATAATTCCACAAATAAAACCCAGTTCTGAAAAATTAAGTTAGGATTGATGCTATCAAAGATTATACACCGATACTAATAACGTATTTTGCATCAGGTTGGAAAAAACATCTTTTTTTTATATTTTTAATAAATTACAGAGAAAACAACATTACAATATTACCCTTTGGCTGGGCAGTCAGGGGGTTAGGTTGTCAACTTGAAAACAGTGGGCAAATTAACAATTTTCATCGATATATTACAAAATTTTGTACTTCATTACCTCATTCCATAGATACTATATTAAAGTACATTTTTTAGTACTACTTAGTTATCCGATCGACCAAAAATCCAACGCCAAATTTCACGATTAAATGCCAATAATGGATTTTGTAAATGTCATATTATTTAACAATAAACACAAAACACGTGTTTGTTAAATCATCAAGTGATTTTTAATTCAACTTTTTATTTGAATTTTTATTAATGTTTCACTAATTTATTTGTTTTTTCGTAAAAATTGCTTCAATTTGTACAATTTGGCTAATAATTTGCCAATTTATATTACCTGACAAAATTGGTCGGCGGAATAACCAAGTAGTACCCATTTTTGTTAGAAGACAAGATGGAAAATGTAAAAAAAAATCTTTAAAAAAGAGCTTTCATTTGGAAATTTAAAGAAAATCAAATTTTGCTTTGAAAATATATGTATTTATGTCAGTTTAATGTCGAAATAAAAAAATTCCAAGGAAATGTTTAGTTATTTGGCTAAATTTACATTTCTAAAATTAAAATGCACCAAAACATAAAAAAACATTTTTACTTATAAAAGATTAAAAAATAATAGGAACTACTTGGTTATCTCGTCAACCAATTTCGCCAAATTATACAAATCGCCAAACTATTGGCCTAATTAAACAAATTAACATAATTTTTTTAATAACGTAAGAACAAATAAATTAATAAAACATTAATAAGAATACAGATAAAACTTCATATTAAAAATTACTTGATGACTTAACGAACACGTGATAACAGTTTAATGTTACGTGAATGTGACATTTTTTATCATCATCATTGGTATTTAATATTTTAGTTTGGCGGTACCTTTTTAATCGACTGGATAATAAAGTAGTATCAAATAATATAAGAAAAATATTGTTACTTTCAAATAATTATCTAATGAAATAATGCTTCGAGAATCCAAACAAAGCATGGCTTTTGCTAGTTTAAAACCATCTCCATTTTCTGAAACTTAAGGCACTACAATATGTCTATAGATCTCATTATTATATCGGTGACCGGTCAGAGCTCCATATCGAATGATCTGAGGTCTGTACATCCATGAACGAAGATGCCATCATAAGCAATCAATCTCCCATCCGAGGTGGTCATCTCTGTCATTCCTATCCCTGCCAAATTATTATAATGATTGTTTATTATGCCACGTTCTCTGAAGTTCAAAATACGCCAATTATTTGTAAGCAGAAAAAGAGACTTTTTCAGAGAAAAGAATAAAGCGCCATTCTCTCCATCTCCAGATCACACTGCCCAGTACCAACTTCCTGTGGATACGACGGTGCCATACATTTAACTTATTAGTAAGACTTACTTAACATACTATTGGTCTGCATACATAAAAACCTACAGCGTGGAAACAGTTTTGAACAGTTTGAATAGCATATGTTGTGCCAGGAGCAGAGCAAAAGTATATATTGTTGATGTCTACAGCAACAAAACATGACTCCGAACCGTCAGCGTTAGATATCCAATTTCATTGGAATTTTTTTACTTATACAAGTTTGCTTTGATATCCAGCCTGAATTTAAGCCTAGAAATCCGGTTCCAGATCCTTAAAATCAAACTTTGTGAAATTCCAGTAACATCTGCTACTTCGGTTTGAGTTCTCCCACCCACAACTTCTAACGCACCAGACGCGTAGACCCTTCTAACGCGCATTCCTCAAATTTCTGATTCGGTGTGTTTCGTTAAAAAAAAAAAAAAAATGTTGAGGCATTCCATTTTTCGAAATAAATCTTTATTTTTTCGTAAATTGAAAGAAAAAATTCATTTCTTGTCGCTAAGGTGTAGTTCTTGGCATCAAATTCAAACCTTTCATACTCAGAAGTTCGAAAATGAGAATAAATTCGCATTTGTTATTTTCTTATTCCATTTTCTGAAGGCAAAAATGCTTATACTATTACTATATATAATACTTGTAATCTTGTATAATAGCGTTGAGAAATGCTTTTGATTTTCGCTCAGTAGAAAAGAAACTCACTTGATGAATGCACAAAATGTTTTTCACAAATACACATTACAACATGGCAGTATGCTTTAGAATTTTCGCAATTTTTTGGTTACATCTCTCAGTTTTGTTACATTAGATATTTCATGCAACATTAAAATTTTATTTAATATGTTTTATCAGTTATTGACTGTAAAGTAATTTCAAAAAGCAAAACATTTAAGAAATTAATTAAAAACTATTACAAAACGTAATTAATGTTAGTAACTTAATTTTTAATTGCCATCCCAAAATAAGTCAGAATTTCTTATTTTTAAATTCAAATAGTTTTTTTTAACATTGTTTCAACGTTTGGTAATTTTATTTATTTCGACTGGTATTAATGAAAACTGCAAATTTATTTCATACTACAACTTCAAAAGTATATATGCATAAAAACTTAGTTAAAAAATTCATCTTAAAATCAGAAACATATTACTGATTAGCAATAATATTAACAGACAAAACACAAAATATTTATTTATTTATTTTTTAAACATAACATAATTTTTCACCATCCAAGTGAAAAAACTACATTTATCAAAATGCAATAAAAAAAAACAGAATTTCAATTTACTGATTATTTTTGTTTTAAATATATTTTTTCAATATGATTTAAAAAACTATAAGTTTTAGTCCGATTGTTAAAGATGCTTCTGTTTGCATATAAAACAATGAGTATTTTTAGCACTTGTCTCTGACTGATAGTCTAAAAAAAAATTAAAATACTTTTAATAAATAAGTAACACATAAAAATATACATATATAGCACAAACGATGAGAACATCTAATCGAACTACAAGGTCAGCTCACAAAAATTATATAAAAAAAGACCTATTGTAGTTATCGACATCTTTGGAGATTTCTTTGTTTATCAACTTCTAGCATGCGATCATTTTTACAGTTTTATTTGAATGTTAATTTAGATTTTGTCATAAAACTGTTTTACTGCACTAGTGAGCATCTATAAAAATAGATAAAGGCCGGATAAACACAATTCACTAAAGGTTGACTAAAGCTCCTCCTTTTAGGTTAGTAAAGCGTTTTGCACCGTTTTCTACATTGTGGACATTATGTTTATTCGTGTATCTTGATCACGTGAGGATGACGTTATCGCCCATGTTTTGCTATGTAATTATAGTTCCTAACGTTACTGATGTTCGTACGCGTAGCTCAAGGACGGTCGGATATTTCGTTCTAGTTGTTTCGTAATGAATATCAGCTTAGCTGAAATACATTGTCTTTTAAAATACTTGATTACATTTAGTATATCGATTAATCATCCCTAAATCGCAGCTGTTCCTTCCAAATAAAAAAAGTGATAGTCAAGTTATACAATTTTCAAAATTTTATTTAATGACTTCATTTATAAGGCCTGTTTTCTTTTTTTATACGTTTATTTTTCATTGCTCAAATTTTACTTGAATATTTATTCAAGATTTTTGCATAAATAAATATATGATACATGTGTATTTTGAATTCTATAATTATTTTATACTTAAGAATAATTAAATTTCATTAGGAATATTTAATATTTTTAATCACATTTATTTGTTATATAAATCTCAAACTTTTGCTGTTTATGCAAAAATGAGATATATTTTTAAAATTATTATCGATTCTATATTTTATGATTATGCAATTTTAAAATTAACAAAAGAGTAATACATTTATTAGTAAGTCAAGAAATATATTTATAAGCATTTTCTTATTTAAAAAATATACATGAAAATCAAATATATTATGTTTCTCTTCATTTTCCCAGCTTTTTAGAAGAAACCTATCTGATCAATATTTAAAATTTACGTAAATACCATTTAAAATAAAACAAATAAAAGAATTAGAAATGTTTTACTCTTACATTTACTTGAGTACATTTTAAATACTTCAGTTTAATAATAGTATTGGATTTCACCAGAAAAATCTTCTTCGTTTAAGAGACACTTATAATTGTTAAGATTTCTCACGCGTAGTTTCTAAAGAAATTCACAATAATGAAAAATAAAATAAAAGTATCGCTCCAAATTTTGCATACTTATAAAAAATAAAAGTGAAATTTCCAATATCTTAAAAATGAATGGAGGTATATAATATACTTTCATGCATTTTATTTATAATAATATTGGTAAAAAAAAAGATAAATAATGATTGGAATACTTTTGGTTGCACAAAAATAATTAAAAATTGGTTTTCAAAACATACTTTTGTTTCGAATTTTTTTTAATGTGTTGCAACAATGGTATAAAAATGGTTGGTTTTTTTAGAATTGTGTAATGTTACTTTAATTACTAGCATAGATGTAACCAGTAAAATCCATACTGTTATAGTAATTATTTTCGAAAAGCAATTCATAGAAATATCTCTTTTATTATTATTATTATTATTATTATTATTATTATTATTATTATTATTATTATTATTTTAATAGCGTTATAGTGGCTATTATTATCCATAGGATTTGAAACTTAATATCATTTGAAAATTTCCTTTATTATTTTAGAAAAGAAAAAATAAAGGAATTATTAATTTCTAAGATTTTCACTTCAGGTATGAAACATTAAAAATGTTTTGAAAAATACATGCATGCGTTAAAATATATCGGAAAGAATCAATCATAAGACAAATAATGTATTCTGTATTTTATAAATTATAACTTTTAAAAAAATAGTTGATTTTACATTAGTTATTATTAAATGGGCATGTATTAGCAAAAGTAAAAGTAGAGATGAAGATTAATTTTATTAAAGAACTTTATATTCTTATTAATATTGAAAAGGTATATATCATACAGATAAAGTAAATATCTACATATGGTATATCTAAGAGGTGTTAAAAGAATTTAGAATAGATCAATAATTGGGAAGTTGTACACTTTAAAAATAAAGTATACGGTGGAACAGAAAGTATTTTATAAACCACCTTGCGATTTTAAAACTTGATATAGGAAAAGATTATCAAAAGCCTTGAAATTTGAATAAACTTATACATAATATTCTTGGTCGTCCCCGTATGACTGATTTATAAAACACGGTAATCTTTTAAAAAGAGCGGTAGAAAGTTAAAGCAATGCAGGAAGCGGATAATATATAAGGTAAGTTTCAATACAATTAAATCTTAATCTTTTTCTCTCTAATAATAATAATAATTATTATTATTATTATAACAGCATTTAACAATGTCACCGTCACTGACAGTGAATTTTTAGTGACCGGAGATCTCTCTTCTTTAATATTAAGAGAGCTGTTGCATACAAAGATATGAAAATTGGTGATATCATAAGAAATGATTGTTAAACACAATGTTTCAAGCAGTTTGTTTTATCAAATAATTATTTAAACAGATATTAAATGTTATAGTTTGTCAAAACCGTTGCATTAAAACAGCTTATAGGAGCAAAAAATATACATAAGAATTTAATAATTATTAGATACTATTATATATTAGAAGTTGCCGGTACGTAGTCTGAATTTAAGAATTTGAATTTTTAAAAGTATTCTTTTCTTTTTTAGTAATAAGCATTTCCCATGCTTTTTTAAATTGTCATTTTCCTTGGGAACACTTAAAATGTAAGTGTAATCCGAATATTAATCATGAAATTTCTAAATATTACTTTTCTATAATGGTTAATTCAATACGTTTAGTTCGTTTAAACTACATTAATATCCACTACACCGATCGCAATTAAAATGATCAAAACTCTTGAACCGGTTCTATAATGATTTTTTTGGGGGGGGGGGGGGTCATCACTATTATCAGTTAAAACTACGATTTTATGCTTAAGTAATTAAAGAAAAGGTGCGATGAATACACTGTAAAAAAAATCTGTAATCCTACAGAGGCAAAGTTGCCGAAATCTGTATGTTTACTAACATTTTATCTGTACACTCTACAAGAAAAAATGTATACCTACAAAACTAATTTTTGTAAAGTTACAGAAATCTGTAACTTTACAAAAATGTCCATTAAAATTACAATTATGTTACTAAAATTTTATCTGTAACCTGAGTTGCAGTTACATTAAAAGTTCTTGGAATCACAGTCTACTAAAAAATTCTTAGTAATGTTACACATTTTTTTCAGTACAAACCTGTATCTCTTACATAAATTTTTGTTGTTGCCGTTACATAAAATGGTCTATCAATCCCAGTTTCCTAGAAATTTTTTGTAAATTTACAGATTTTTTTTTACAGTGTACACCAATTACTTTTTTTAACTCTTGAAAGTTCATAAGTTTTTTTATACTTAAAAAGCTATTATTTATGAAAATAGAAATTATGACAAAATAGAAAATGTAAATAAAACCCTTTTTTTTAAATATAAATGGACAAAAATTAACTTATGTTTAATTGTACTTTCAGTAGTTTTCTATTTTCATCCTTTTTAGCTATTTACCATTGCTGTGAATTTAATTATTAAACTTAATTATAAAAAATAATTTTGTAATTATTAATGTTCGTTATGAAATTTACAATTAGATATTAGACTTTAGCATATACAAAAAGATAATATTAAAATAGCAAATACGTTAAAAAAGATAATATCTAATTTCAGTTTATATTCAGTGCTAATGTGCTTAACTATTTTCTGCATTTTATTATAGTCAAAATAACCAATGAAAATTTTCTTTGTTTTCTTTTTATATGGATATTTGGACAATTAAATAATAATTTTTCATGAAGAAAATTACTTACAATTATAATGTCAAAATTTATAACACTGTTTATATTTAAGACACAGAAGTCCAGTCCCTATATAAACAAATACATTTTTCAGTGCTTAACTTCGTGTATAAAAATATAAAAAAATCATTATATAGAGAATGACACGCAATTTATTTTTGTATCGTTTTAATATTTTTAAAAAATGTTTTTTAAAAATTAAAGTATGATTTTGAAATGTTAACACTAAAAAATAATCTAATCTGCATTTTTCATTATTTAAACAGTTTCAAAACACAAAATAATGATTTATTTAAAAGAATAATAAAAAAATATATAAAGAAAACATTGCATTTTGTTTAATCCGTCTAAAGCATTTACTTTAGGTGACGATTTTTTTTCTTAATTTCAAAACTGTTACACACACGTGAAAATATTCATACTTTAACAAATAACGTACAGTAAAATATATGTCTGAATATTTCCATCTGTCAAAGTAATATATATAATTGGAATGCAGGCGTATTTAAACTCAAGTGATCATCTTCGAATAAATACATAACAACAATATTATTTAATTAATGAAAATGATAATTTTTCCATAGATTAATTAAACCCAAAATAATTTTCCGTTCGTATTTTGAAAATTATAATAATACTTCGTTTAAAAATGATTAAAAGTTTAATTGAATTCGACGTCAGCCAATAAGTATTTTCATTTTCAGATGAATGTAGCCAGCTTTTAATTACATTACCGCTGACGACATTTGAAAAAAAATAATTTTCTTCGAAGATAACAATAAAATAAGACTTATAATTATTTTTCGCACAAACACATTTCATACAAAGTTATTATGCCCGAAACTTCCAATTAATAACTTATAGATAATAAAACAAGAACAAAATGTCTTCGTTCTGATTTAGTTGGAAGCAAGAGAAAGTCATATATATATATTTTTTTTTCAACGACAGATTAAACTTTCGTTTATACGCTTTATAAAGGTAGATTATTTGAGTTTATTTGTGCCAACTCAATTAATAGTATACTTATCAAAGCTGTGTTTAAACTTTTTAATTTAAAATGAGTATTACTGTTAAATTAAAATATTCAGACTTTTAATTGCTTTTAATTGCATTGAATGGATTTACACAAATAAATTTGAGAATGCTATATAATTTTGTTTATTTATTTATTTTTTTTTAAACATTTTTCTCCGCTTAAAAAAATGTTTAAACTAAAGAGATCAATATATAATAATGTAATTAATTCAGCAATAAATATTGTAAAGATAATGAATTTCACCAATTTGTGAATAACCTTAAAAATGATGATTAAAAGTTATCTAACACATAAATATTATTAATTTATGTAAAATGTTCTGTATTGTTAAGTATATTTGTTTTTAATATAATATCTCTTCCACATCTGATTTTAAATGCTTATTTGAAACTAATAAACCCTCCCTGCGTAGTTTGGGCTCATGATCTATATTACGAAAGACAAACATATCTGTGCACAACGCTGACGTCATTTTCCAAATGACAATACTTGCCGACGAGATTTTGATATTGCATTTTTCGCGGCTGCATATTTTTATATTTTTAGGTATCGCACATTTACGCCATCGTATGGGAAAAAAAGTGTAAAATGCAATTTGTTTGAAAACCGTGTCTCAATTTATTTTTGAGATATTATTATTATTTTTTTAAGTTTTAATTTTATTTCTCCAATAATGACAACTTGAATACTCCATTTTTGTGGGTAGGAAATCAAAAATAAGAGGTAACTGTATACATTTGTTACAATTTGTCATAGAAACTGAAGAAAATATTAACATTCCTGCTGTATCAAGAATATCGTTCGTTATAAATCCTGATGCATTTTGCCTTTATCTCGTTTTTCTGTATTAATTAAATAATTTTTACATTATTTTAAACTTACATAACAAATGATACATAAATTTCTACTCACAAACATGTGTTTTTGAAGACCATTTGTGCAACATATTTTCTCGTCTGTTTTTTAATTCGTATCAGAAACTGAAATAATGCAATTTTATCCATTTGTCTGCCTTAAAAATTTCAAAATTTTTAAAAAATATAAATGAATGATTTCTGAGTTTTTATTTAGCTACACTGTAAAAAAAATTCTGTAAAGGTACTAAACTTTTTCTTGGAAACTGGGATTCCTAGAACTTTTCCTCTAACAGTTACAGCACAAATTCAAGTTTTAGAATCGGTTACATGGGTTTTTCTTGTTACCGTTACATGAAAAGTTTTTGGAATCCCAGTTTCCTAGAAAATGTTTAGTACCTTTACAGAATTTTTTTTTACAGTGTATTATAAACAAGAAGAGAAAGATAAAAATAAAAGCATATAAATAATTCAATAATCAATTAGTTTTGCTGAAATGACGACATCGCTTTTTGTTGGGTTTCTACATTACTTCGCGATAGTTACCTCATATGCATGCTTTTCTATACATGTTGTTTAAAAATTACTGTTAAAATTTTGAAACATTTCCTGCATCATAATATAAAACGATTACTTCACTGTATTATGGCGCATCTTCATTGGTCATAATACATATTCTCAATATAACGATGGAGTGACAATGTATCAAAAGTTGCAAATTTTTAACAATGTGATAGAGCGCAATCTTATAGCGCAAAAAGCGTCAGGGTAATTTAAATCAGGCATTTCGAAATTATTAGATTGGATGTGGCGGTTCCATCCCAGATTAGCCCCAAATCACTTTATTTATTTAATATGGATTATTTTCGTTTGGATTATTTTATTATAGTCGAGTTTATAAAAAAACAAGTGGGTGAATGTGATCTCATATTGTAAAAAGAGTTTCATTTAATACTACTTTAAAAAGAATTGATCCTTTGGATAATAAATCCACATTGTTAATTTATAATTATTAAATTGTTACATAGATGGTAGCACCAATAGCGTTAATTTTAATATAAATATAAAAGGAAATTATTCAGTTTAATCAAATTTAAGTTATTCGAATCAAATTATTTAAATAAAATCCGAAATTTTAAATTTTTTGAAAATCCGAATTGGAAAAAAATAGCGAAGATATAAAAAAATTTATTTCTAAAAGTGATTTACAAAAAAAAAAAAAAAAAAAAAAAAAAAAAAAAAAAAAAAAAATCTGAATTATTAATGAATCACAAAAGTTTTTAAAACAGAATAAAAATTTAATTAAAAAAAGTATATTAGTGATTATTTATCACAACATAATAAATCCTTCAACTGGAAAAATAACCGATTTCTTTCAATTAAATCCATCTTAATATGAAAATTTTAGTTTCCAGCATTGGGTTTCAAACTGAGAACCTTCTGTTTACAAGAGGCTTTACCATCAAACGATAATGTCTACACGAAAAACGTTGAAATTAAGTTCCCCTTTCAACATTTAAATTGCAAAAATGAACAGATGACGATGAGAAAAAAGGTTTTGTTAAAATAATAGACACTTTCAAAACGAGATATTCAGCGGTATATACACAAAATTTGCAGTCTCTGACTTATGCAGTTTTTGTGTATAGATTTATTTCGCTGCTCATACTTTACTTAAATATTTGTTTATGGTATTTTGCATAAATGAATACATGCTATATTGTTTGTATTTTTAATTTCATGATTATTTTAAAATTAGAAATAGTTAAAACTGTTTTTTTAATCATATTTAAGTGTTCACATAATTTTTAGACAAATTTTATAAAGAGATATATTTTTATATTTATATTCTGCATTTTATTTTATTATAGTTGAGTTTATAAAAAAAACAAGGGGGTGAGTGTGATCGCATATCCTACAGAGTGTTACATTTAATATAACTTTCAAAATAACAGATTCTTTGGATAATTAAATCCAAATTGTTAATTTATTTATAATTATTAAATAGTTATATAGATGGTAGCACCAATGACATTAATTTTAATATAAATATAAAATAAAATTATTTATTAAATTATTTATTATAATTAGAAAATTATTTAATATAAAAATCAAATTTAAATTGTTCAAATCAAATGATTTAAATAAAATACGAAATTCTAAATTTTTTGAAAATCCGAATTGGTAAAAATAGCCAAGATATAATAAAAATAATTTTTAAAGCGAAAAATTTTTTAATTAAATTTAAAATGCTGAATCATTAATAAATCACTAATTTTTTTAAAGTAGCAGGAAAATTGAATTACAAAAAAATATTATGAATATCAGCTATTATTTATCACAACAAAATAAAACCTTTCAACTGGCAAAAAATATGAAATTTCTTTTAATTATGTCCATTTTATTATGTAAATTTTAGCTTCCAGCATAGGGGTTCAAACTATGAACCTTCTGTTTACAGCAAAAGGCTTTACCTCCAAACTATGATGTCTACACGAAAATCGTTGAAATTAAGTTCCTCTTTTGACATTTAAATCGAAAAAATGAACACATGACGGTGAGAAAGAAGATTTTATTATAATAATAGACCTTTTTAAAACGTGAAATTCAGCTGTATGTACACAAAATTTGTACTCTCTGACTACCAGTTGTAGATCGTCCTTAGCTATTCTATGTAAAAATAAATAAATAAATAAATAAATAAAAATAAAAACATTACGTCAAAATACTAAAATTTGAACGAGACATTTGAAAATAACGCCCCCATAGACTTTACATGATCATCCGGGTCTTTTTCAGTCAGTAGCATAGCGTCTTAATATGTCAAGAAACTTATTTATTATCATTTTATTATGAATAGTTACACGTGCAAATCACATATACATTGTGTGTCACTCCTCTTTCTTCGCTTTTTAAAAAACCTAACTGAGAAAGATCAATATTTCAAATTAATTAACGTAACCTTTAAAATAAAAAATAAAAAAAATGAAAGGAATTAGAAATATGTTACTCTTATATGTACTTGAGCACATTTTAAATACTTCAGTTTAAAATTGGTATTAAATTTCATCAGAAAATTTTTCGTCACTTGAGAGACACTTAGAATGTTAAGATTTTTCATATGTAGTTTCTAAAGATATTGAAAAGAATATTAACGAGAATAAAGGTATCTCGGTACACTTACCTACATGCAGAAAATAAAAGTGAAATTTCCAATTTGTTACGAAAGAATGCATATGCATATACATAATTTAGTCGGCTCTCGTTAATTCGAGATGAGCATGAATTCCCAATATTTTTAATGGCAGAATAATGTTAATAATTTTTATTTATACGAACGCTTTTTCTCTTGATAGCGTTTAATTCGAACTAACGAGAATTTCGATTTTTTATTTTTCCTCACTTTCTCACGGTCTTTATAACCTTGAAATGTTATTATTTATTTATTTTTTATTTATTTTCGCTTTTGTCAAAATGTTTCTGAACTAGTATACATAAAATCCCATGCATTTGATATTCGCTTTCTTAGTGCCTAGTCTGTCCATCAATGACACTTCTACCACTTCTTCCATTATGTTTGTTCCTAATCTCTTAATTTGTTATGTATTTATATCTGTTAATAACATATTGAGTCATATTCTAATCACAACAGCCGAATAAAACTTAAAAAGTACTATAACATTAATAACATTGTAATAGTACGCCTATACACATATTTTCTTTTCACACTTTCCATAATTCACATTCTGGATAATTAAAACATTTCTTGTGGTCCCGACGAGTTCGAATTAACGAGAGTCGAGAGTAATATATTTATATACATTATCCAGGAATAAATATGGTAAAAATTAAATAATTGGAGTATATTTGGTTGTACCAAGATAATTGAAAAATGATTTCCTAAACATACTTTTTGCCACACCAGTGGGCGAAAGATTCTGCTCTCGAAACTGGTAGACGACAGGTGATGGGTTCGAACACAATCGCGGCCTCATTGTTCGGAGTTTTCGGTGATTTTGTTCGAACCTTGGATATTCTTGCGTAAATACGGGTTTAGTTTCCTTTGAAAGACTCTCACGGAGCATCCCACTCCCCCACAGCCTTAGGGGCCATATCCCTCGTGTTCATAATTGGTCGTCATAAAACACATAAAAAAACCTACTTTTATTTTGAATTTATATTTTAAATGTAGCGCAATAATGATACAAAAATAACACTAAATAACTTTTTAAAAAGTTATTTAGTGTTAGTTTAAATATTAGCTTAGTTACAATAGTGAAAATCAATACCACTATAAAATTGATTTTTTATAAGCGAATTAAAAGAAGTGTGTCTTTAGATGACTTTTGAAACAAAATTTGATGACATGAAATTTTGTTATATGTAATATCTATAGAATATACAGCAAATCAAAAGCTTTTAAAAATTACCTTTATTCTGTAAGAAAATAAAATAAAGGGAATCATTTTCGGTGAATTTATTATTTTCACTGCAGGCATAAAACATTGGATAACTTTTTTCAAATATGCATTCGTTAAAATACCGGGTGATTCAAAAGTCAGAACGAACTTTTAAAATGAATAATTCTAAAACGAATCAAGATACAAAGATACGGTTTGCAGATGGAGAAGAAACCGGGTTTTGTGTGACAACGAAAAAAAAAAAATAGTTTTGTTAGCGACCTGGCGCTATAGTGTTTCATATAGGAAAAGATGATTTACAAATGAAAATATGTTAAAAATTTACAAGTCAGCTTAATTGCAGTTAATTTGTACTCCAGTAAATGTTCAACGTTCTGACCATCATACAAAATTTGCAGCTGTAAAACTAAGCATCACACCATTTACAGCATTTAGTAGCATTTCTTGCGTTATGGCAGACACATTTTGGGGGATAGCATATTTCAGTGCTGCTAGTGATGCCGTTGGTCAGCAACAGAACTATACTTTTTATTGTTGCCACACAAAAACCGGTTTCTTTTCCATCCATTTGATGCAATCCGTATCTTTATATCTGGATTCGTTTTCGAATTATTTATATTTAAAGTTTGTCCTGACTTTTGAATATCCTGGTATATCGATGAGCATCAATCATATGATAATTCATCCGTTATGGCATTTTATAATTACAATACATTTTTTGCAACACAGTAGCTATTACATTATTTCTTACTATATTGATAGATATTTACAAAAAAAAGAAACGATGTAGGTTTTGAAAGCTAAATTTTATTAATCAATTTATAATCATGTTAAAAGTAAATACCAAATAAAATCATTATCGGTAAGTGACATAGCTTAGAACTGTTAAAAGGATTTAGAAAAAATAGATAATTGTAGTGCTGTACACTGCAGAAACATAAAATATTTTACAGATCAGTAAATTATGGAAAAATGGCTGCCAAGCCTTTGATACATGTTTTTTAAAAAATGGAATTTGAAGAAACACGTTATGATATTATACTAAAGGCTAAAAGTGTTTCTATCAACGTATTTATAGAAACTACACTTAAACATATTAAATTTTTAATATGGAATGTTACATAATAAAATAATAATTAAAATTGAAAATTTGATATCACACCTTTTTTTTTTTAGTCAGTAAGTGACATAGCTTCAAATTGTTAAAGGGATTTAGAATATATAGATAGTTGTAGCGAAAGCAGAATACACAGTGAATCAGAAAATATTTTATAGATAAGAAAAAAAACTGGAAAAAGAGTCACCAAGCCGTTTATGCATGTTTTTTTTTTTTTTTTTTTTTTTTTAATTCTTAAAAACACGCTATAATGAATTTAGTAAAGGAGAAAAGGCTTTCTATCAACATACACATGTAAACTCCACTTAAACATGTTAAATTTTTGATAGAAAATGCTGAATAATACAATAATTTAAGCTGGAAATATTTATATCACACCATTTTTACTTAGTGATATAGTTTTGTGATATAGCTTAGTGATATAGCTTACTAAGTGACATAGCTTCAAACTGTTTAAAACTTTAATCTTTACAACAACTTAATAAACTTTTAATAAACATTTAAACAACTTTAATCTTTTTTTAGCATACATTTTTTGAAAAGTTCTTTTGTAGTGAATTTAGATACGCAGAAGTATTCTTTTCTTTTGATTTGGAGTTCAGATTTATTCTTCCATCAATTTATTCATTTTGTTTTTGAACACAAAACCACATGCTTTCTAAAACGCAATTATAATCCTCAATACTGAAAGCCATTAAAGCCATTAGAGAAAAATACAAAAATTCTATTTTCTTTGGCAACTAACAAACATTAACGTAGATCACAAGAGAGTATGAAAAGGAAATAAAAGGTCTTTCATTCTAGTGAAACACCTGCGAAAGCATTTTTGTTTCATTAAGATAACAATAAAACTATTCGAATACTCGACAAATTATAAAAGGATAAATTGTCGGAGTTTTTACTTTTTTTTTAACTGAAGTCTAATTTATTGTTATTTATAAAATTACCTGTTTTGTCTTTTTCCTCTTTATTATAAAATGCTCATTTAAATGTAATTGCATGTAAAAGTGCAGTATTATTTAAAAGGGCGCTTAAAGAAAAACACATTTAAACAAGACAAAAATATATTATAATATTTATTAAAGCTTTTATTTCACAAAAAATTAAAAATTCACAGGATACATAGGCAGCATACATTTCTACCAAGAAAGATTTTTTTTTGTCGTAATGTTCTCGATTTTACTATTTTTAGTTTATTTTATCACCATTTGTTTCTGTAGGAATCTCTTGATGGTTAAATGTTCTAAGTAGCAGCGTCACAATTTTTAAACTAATTTTAGCGTTGATTATTTTTTTATGTAGAATGTATGGTCAAATTAACAAAACTGCAATCCTGCTGATGGCAGAACTATGCCGGTGAGTTATCACGGCAACATCTTACACTTCCCTGCAATGTTAATGAATGGGGATACCGTGTTTGCTGATATTACACCAATTTGGGTGCATCTTAAGTAATAGGGTCACCACTCTTTTTAAATCGTAATGGGGTATATTGTAGGCAATATAAATATATATTGCCTACAATATATTAGTTTCGAGAGCAGAACTACCCGAATATTGATGGGGCTGTTTAACAAGGCATAAAAAATGCCTAAGTAAAGAAGTTTCAAAACGTTTCACTTATTTGAAAGCAACATTTTAACAATTAAAGCCCATAACCGGAAAAGTATTCTTATTGTTTTGAGCAGATCTTTATACGATCGATAGACTTGAATGCATTCTATTTAGTGAGCTTAATTTAATAAGAAAACACAGAATACAGTTGGAAATTCATCTGCAGTAATTGCTAAATGTAGAGGGAAAATTACTTAAAAACTTTTTTACAGTCTCCATATGGGATACAGAAATTTATGCACGTCACATATTAAGCTGAAATTTAATTCAAGCAAATATCCGTTTGAAATAAGTGATATCACGTTTGCATTAACATTAACAATTATTCATAGGAAATCATGCAATCAAGTTTTAGCATAGTCATGTAAATTATTTTATTTATGTTCTTCGGTCATCTCTTGGTGTATTAAATTCTGTTCAGCTTGAAAATGTATGCCGCAAATTACACAAAAGTATAGCAGTACAAGTTCATTCTCAGTAATGGTATATTCTTTTGCTTAACCCTGTATATGGCCGATAGAATTTATGCACACCACGGTGGGTGCACAAATTACCGAATATATATCTGAACACTTTCCTGGCACCCTGCAAATGGAGGAAATATATATATATATATATATAGTCCGGAATATTTGCTGAATTCTCGAAATCTCACTCACAATGTTTTTATATTCACAAATAACAGTAAACGCAACTTTACATTTATTTTCATAATTACAGTGTTTCTAAAACTACGGAAAAATAACTGGTATTATTTTTTATAACATTCTACTTTATCTTAAATTTAAACGAAAATATATTATACATTATTCGGTTGTGAAAAGCATGTATATATACGTACTACTTTGTAAATGTTACATATTTTCGAAGTACTATAACTTGTCGTAAATGTATTTGTAATAACATTTTCATTTCACACCGGGACTTTTTTTTTATTTGACTGTCTATATTATTTTGTTTTAGTGCTTTAATGCCCGTAACATAAGCTTAAGTAAAATTTATTGTTTGTATCACTATAGGGCACATTAATTTTAATACATCGATAAAGTACTGTCTCTTTAGAAGTGCATTCCCGTGTCTGTTTTATTATTAATTTCTGATGTTAGATCTGTCATTGCGAATGCGATAAATATAAAAAGATTAAATTTACCGTTTTGATATTTTTTTAAATATTCATAATAAGGTATAAGTACATTCAATGAATTCTCAAATTTTTACTATACAATAAAAATATTCTCACGTATTTTCATCCTTTTCAATTATTGAATAATGGAATAGAGATATGTGAATTTTTTAAACAATGTAGGTACTAAATATAAAAAGGACAATATGCATTTTTATAAAAGTGCATCTCAATTTTTATTTTAAGTGAAAATAAAATGAAAGATCGGAATTAGAGATTTTTAAAGTATCAAAATTTCACTATTAATTATTTAAAATAATTTACGGTCGCGGAATTGAACTCGGAAAATTTTATTCTAGGACTGTTTTTGTGAAAATTTTACTAATTATTTACTGCAAATATTTAATAAACAATAACAGATGTATTTTTGATACTGTAATTAAAATATTTTTTTGTCTATTTTGTAGCCAAATTAAACATTCATGTTGAATTATCACTCGTCTTAATTCAAGGCGACTATTAGAAACAAAGATGATAGATGCAGAAGTAAACAGATAGATTTCAAAGCATTTACGCATGGTAATAACAGTAAAAAACATTATTAACCTTTTAAATTCATCTTAAATATTCATTCAGAGGTATATATATATATATATATATATATATATATATATATATATATATATATATATATATATATATATATATATGTGTGTGTGTGTGTGTGTATAACATATTAAGATTTTTAATAAAATTATTAAATACTTTTAAGGTTAAAACAACATTTCATTAAATGAGAATTTTTAGAAAAGGTGTTTGAATAATCACAAATTGGCTTGACATATTCGCGATAATTCTTGTTTTTATTGGAAATACATTATTGAATAGAGGCGTGGTTTCTGCATTTCACACAATGAATTTATATCATGTTATCTGTATGTATTTTTAGATAATAAGACATACTGTATGAAATCTGCACTCCGAAATATATTACCTAATGTTCACATATGCGAGACATTTGTAAAAAAGCGAATAGTTTAAGTCATAATTAATTCTTTCATATTAAAATTTGAAATTTTGTCATTTAACTAACATAGAAATGTTTATTTTGTAACGTAAATTATTGCGTCAAACTTGAGATACTTTTGTGATTTAATTAAAGCTGTAACTTATTTACTATCAATACATTCAATTTCATAAAATTCTAAACAATTTTACAGTTTATTTTGCTAATCCGAATAATATATTTTCAAAATATATGATATTGAAACAATAATCCATGATTTGAATTTATTTAACGATGAAACCTTTATATATTTTATTTTACTTTGATATACACAGTCTGAATTCTTGAATTTGAATACTTTAATTTTTTTGCGTATATTCTCTGTTTTGATGTAGGAGTACAATAATTATTTTGTAGAATATACATGTGATTATATAGTATACATGTCATATAATAACAATAAATGCATATTAAAATACTACAAGATTAGATTTGAAAATAATAAAAAAGCAATGTTATTAAAAGCTTTCTCAGCAAACGAATATTGAAATATTTCGACATTTTACATTTAGTTCTTCATAGAAAATCTGATATTTGATATTAGTTACCATGTCTTCCTAAAATTCCCAATCTAAGTTAAACACAGTGAGTACTCTAATACATAAATATAGTCTAAATACAGGAGGATCTAAGAATGAACGTATATCATAATGTATGATGTGTCATTTGTATTTCTACACTCGTTCATAGGTAGTTTAACTCTGATATATGCAACCATTTAAAAGCTGTGATTTTAAACGTTTTTAAATAGAAAATAAACACTTAAAAGCGCAATGCGCATATGATGCTAAACATCATACGTTTTTAAGCAATCATAATTACCCAATTTATTTTTTATGTTGTAAATTAATTTGTATTTTCATTTTTTTTTCAAATACGCTTTAAATACATTTAAAAGACAGAAATAAAGTCTTAATTTACATTCGTTATGTATGTTGGTATAAGTTATCAATTTTGCAATCTAGTCTAGACATTAAAATTAAAAAGCATTGAGAAATTCTAGAAACATGTACAAAATTTTATGTTTTAACTAACAAATTATTAAACTAACATAAAATTTATAAAGCACGTTCCATATGTGAAAGACATTTGGAAATAAGCGAAAGAATTTAATTCATAAATAATTCTTTCATATTAAAATTTGATATTTTAGCAATTTACAAACACATAAAATGTATATTTTCTAACTTAATTTAGTTTATTGCTTCAAAATTGAGGTAGGCTTATGATTTATTTAAGACAGTAATTTATTTACTATCAATTTATTTAAATTTATAAAAATCTGAATAGTTTTATAATTGATTTGCCTAATACGAATAATATATTTTCAAAATTTAAGATATTGAAACAATAATCACACCTTTGTTTTTGTTTAGATATAAAACTTTTATATGTTTTAATTTGTTTCAATACATACACTTTGAATTTTTGAATAAAATTGTAAAAAAAAAAATCATTAATATTTAATTACATATTTTAATATATGTCGGTGTGTATATTCTCTGTTTTGATGAGATATCAAAATGATTATTTTATAGAATTTACATGCAATTATATAGTATAACATTCATATTATAACAAGAAATGCATAATAAAACAATGCAACATTAGATTTGAAAATAATAAAAAAGAAATGTTATAAAAAAAACCTACTCGACTAACCAGAATTGAAATATTTTGACATTTTGCATTTAATTTTTGTTAATGAATCTGATATTTGGTAGTAATTACCATATCTTCTAAAAACTTTAGTCTAAGATAGACACTGTGAGTACTTTAATACATAAAAGTCGTTTAAATATAGGATTATGCAAGAATGAACATATCATAATAAATGATGAGTCATTTGACATTCTTCACTCGTTCATCAGTAGTTTAATTGTAACTCATGACACCATTAGAAAATTTTCATTCTAAAGGTTTTTGAAAACAAAATAAACACAGAAATGTGTAATACGAATAGAATTCACAACTTTAAATTTTTTTTAAAGAAAACATAACTACCCATTTAACTTTATTTTATATGTTGCAAATGAACTTGTATTTTCATTTTTTTTCAAATATATGCTTTAAATATATTTAAAAGACAGCAGTCAAGTCTTAATTTACGTTCATTTTGTATGTTGGTATAAGTTAACAATTTTGAAATCTAGTCTAGACGTAAAAATTAAAAAGCATTGTGAAATTCTAGATACATGTACTTGGCTTTATGTTTAAACTAACAAATTATTAAACTAACATAAAATTTATAAAGCACGTTCCATATATGAAAGATATTTCGAAATAAGCGAAAGAATTTAATTCATAATTGGTTCTATCATATTAAAATTTGATATTTTGGCATTCAACAAACATATAAAATGTTTATTTTGTAACTTATTCAAAATTAAGATAGTTTTATAATTTGTTTAAAACACTAATTTATTTACTATCAATTTATTTAGCTTTATAAAAATCTTAATAGTTTAATAATTAATTTGCCTAATCCGAATAATATATTTTCAAAATTTCCAATATTGAAACAATGATATTATATTTGTATTTATTTGGAAATGGAACCTTTATATATTTTATTTTAGTTCAATACATACACTCTGAATTCTTCAATAAAACTGTAAAAAAGTATTAATATTTAATTATCCACGTTAATATATTTTGTTGTGTATATTTTCTGTTTTGAGGGAGATCATAATAATTATTTTACAGAATTTACATATAATTACAGTGTATAAAAGTCTTATTATAACAAAAAATACATATTAAAATAATGCATCATTAGATTTGAACACAGCAAAAAAGAAATGTTATTTAAAGATTACTCGACTAGCAATAATAGAAATATTTCGACAGTTTGAATTCAATTTTTGATAGATAATCTGATACTTGATATTAATTATCATGTCTTCTGAAAATTTCCTATCTAAGATAAACATTGTGAGTACTCTAATAAACAAATATCGTCTAAATACAGAATTATGTAAGAATGAACATATCATAATATATGATGTGTCATTTGAATTTCTTCACTCGTTCATAGATGGCTTGATAGTGAATCATGGAACCACTGAAAAGTTCTCATTCTAAATGTTTTTGAAAACAAAATAAACACTTGAATACATAATGCGCAAATGATGCGCAACATTATACGTTTTTTAAGCAAACATAATTACCCTTTTAACTTTATTTTTTGTTGTAAATAATTTGTATTTTCATTTTTTTTAAATATATGCTTTTAATATATTTAAAAACAGCAATCAAGTCTTAATTTACGTTTATTATGCATGTTAGTATAAGTTATCAATTTTGCAATCTAGTCTAGACGTAGAAAAAAATAAAATAAAATAAAACATTGAGAAATTCCAGAAATTTGTACAGGACTTTATGTTTTAACTAACAAATTATTAAACTATTAAAAAGTTTATAAAGCACCTTCCATGTATGAAATATATTTGGAAATAAGCGAAATAATTTAATTCGTTATTATTTCTATCATATTAAAATTTGATACTTTGCCATTTAACAAACATACAAAGTGTTTATTTTGTAACATATTCAAAATTAAGATAGTTTTATGATTTATTTAAAACACTAATATATTTACTATCAATTTATTCGGCTTTATTAAAATTTTAATACTTTAAAAATTTATTTTGCTAATCCGAATAGGATTTTTTCAAAATTTATGGTATTGAAACAATAATCCTATGTTTTTATTTATTTAGAAATGGAACCTTTATATATTTTATTTTAGTTCAATACATACATTCTTTATTCTATCTATAAAACCGTACAAAAAGCATTAATATTTAATTCTCCATGTTAATATATTTTGTTGTGTATATTTTCTGTTTTGAGAAAGAACATAATAATTATTTTACTGAATTTACATATAATTATAATGTATAAAAGTCATATTACAACAAGAAATACATATTAAAATATTGCAATATTAAATTTTAACATAACAGAAAATAATTTATATTAAAAATATACTCGATTAAGAATAATAGAAATATTCCCACACATAGCAATCAGTCTTTCGTTGATAATCTGATATTTGAATATATTTGTAATGATAAAATGTTAATTAAATGCAACTGATTTTTAAATCATCAGATTTTAAAACATTCACCTTTTATATAAACATTTTAATATTTTTTACTTTCTTCTATCTTTACAAGAAGAAAGTATTGGATTCATGAAAATTTTCTACTTCCGGTTTTCGACGGATTTATATGTTTTAGAAGGTCCTGAACACGTTTTGACCATTTTTAGAAAATGTCTGTCAGTGAGTCTGTCCGTCTGTCTGTCTGTATGTATGTATGTCTGTCTGTCTGTATGCGACAAAAAATTTGTGGGCGCTGTATCTCAAGAACTAATGCTCGAAATTTAATAAAATTTTATATTCAGTTAGACCTTGATATGAATTAGTGCCTATTGGTTTTTCGTGAAAATTGGCCTGCAGGTGGCGCTGCTATACTACGTTTTTCATGATTTTCAAGATAGCTATACCTCAAGAACTAATGCACAGAATTTCACCAAACTTCAGATTCCGCGATACCTTAAGATGCATAGCCGCTGATAAGGTTTTGGTCTGAACTGCCCTATAGGTGGCGCTGCTATGCTACATTTTGCACGATTTTTGCGATAGCTATATCTCAAGAACTAATGCAGAGAACTTCATCAAATTTTAGATTCTGTTACACTAGAATATATAACATAATTAGACGCTGATTATATTTTGGTATTAACCTTGCAACAGGTGGTGCAGCTGTGCTGCATTTTGCACTATTTTTCCGATAGCTATATCTCAACAACCAACGCACAGAATTTCATCAAACTTCAGATTTTGTTACAAAATGACATATAACATGATTACACGATGATTACGTTTTGTTATAAATCCTTCAACTAATGGTGCTGCTGTGCTATATTTTACACGGTTTTTTTAAACTAGCTATATCTCAAGAACTAACCAGAATTTCATCAAACTTCAGATTCTTTTACACCATAACATAATTAGACGCTTTTTTACGTTTTGGCATAAATTGTCCAAGATATGGTGTTGCTGTGCTACGTTTTGCAAATTTTTTGGTATAATTTTATCTCAAGAACTAATGGACGAAATTCCATCAAATTTCAGATTCTGTTAGGTCTTGACATAAATAGATACTTATTAGGTTTTAGTATAAATTACCCAACATGAGGCACTACTAAGCTCATTTTCTCAGAATGTTAATTAAATTTTGCGTTTTAGGCTTTTCGGATACCAGAATCTCATTAGGCTAGGTCAAATGTTCGAGGAAATTCGATAGTGTTTAACTTTGGGGTCACCACGTTTTTTTTTTTTTTTTTTTTTTTTTTTTTTTTTTTTTTTTTTGGGGGGGGGGGGATTTACACATCCAACTAGTTTTTAATTTTACTTAAGAAAGGTGTTATAATAAAAATAAAAGACATTGACATGTTTCGGAACCGTCAAATAAGTTCCATAATCACAATATAAATAAAATAAATTTTCAAAATATTTCACGGTCAATACAAATAACACGCGACAATGAGATATAAATAACGAAAAACACGCGCTTTATTGTAAAAATTAAATTAAAATATATAGAACATGATCTAAAATATAAATAAAAATAAAATTACAAAATATTTCATGGTCAATACAAATGACACTCGGCATTGGGATATAAAAAACACCAAAAAACACGCACTCTATTGTAAAAAATTAAATTAAAAATAGACCATGATCTAAAAGAATTTCCAACATGGTTCTTCCCATTACAGCTCTCACGAGGAATTTATTCATTAATTCTAACCATAACTTAGGAATAATAATAGAAACGGTATCATTGCAAACCAGATTATTAAGCGCATAAATTTCAATGGACTCTCTTATAATAGATTTATGACTACAATTAGATATGTTTAGATTCCAAATTCATGATAAAAAGTTAATTAAATCCAATTGATTTTTTAAATCATTAGATTTTAAAACATTCACCTTTTATATAAACATTTTAATAAAAATTTTAATTTTTCTTAAGAAAGGTGTTAAAATAAAAATAAAATACATTGACATGTTTCGGAACCGTCAGATAAGTTCCATAGTCATAATATAAATAAAACTAAATTTCAAAACATTTCTCGGTCAATACAAATGACACGCGACAATGAGATATAAATAACAAAAAACATGCACTCTATTGCAAAAAATTAAATTAAAATATAGACCATGATCTAAAACATAAATAAAAATAAAATTTCAAAATATTTCACGGTCAATACAAATGACACGCGACAATGAGATATAAAAACACCAAAAAACACGCGCACTATTGTAAAAAAATTCGAAATAGACCATGATCTAAAAGAAATTCCAACCTGGTTCATCCCATCCAAGCCCTCACGAGGAATTTATTCATGAATTCTAACCATAACTTAGGAATAATAAAAGAAACGGTATCATTGCAAACCATATTATTACGCGTATAAATTTCAATGGACTCTTTTATAATAGATTTACGATTACAATTTGATATGAAACATAATTTACTTTGACTAAACAATATTTTTATCTCCTCATTTAAATATGTTCTTGATAAGGCAGTGTTAGTACGTCCAAATTTAATATCAGATTCGTGCTCCCCTTTTCTAATTCCAAACTTTCTCCCAGTCATGCCTATGTAATAATTTAAGTCACCATTTTCAGTAATATAAGGTATTTCATAAACTCTAGCAAGATCATCATATCCTATAGGATCCACTTGCTTATTAAGTAAACATCTTAATTTTGGTGGAGGAGTTGCAATCAATTCAATATTAAACTTTTTTAATTTAAATTTTAATTTCTCAAAACTGCCTTTCAGATATGGAAAAGAAACTCTTTTAAATTTTTTAAAATCACCCCCTTTATTGAATCTTTCACTTAACGCTTGATATAGTTGTTTAGGCCTTCTTTTTCTATAATAATTAATTAATTTATTGATGCTACTTATTTTATACCCATTAGAACCTGCAATCTAACGGATCTTACACAACTCTTCATTTAAAAATTCATCAGAACAGACTTTAAACGCTCTATCAATCATGAAACGGAAAGTAGAGAATTTATAACAAAAAGGTGAACAAGCGGAGTTTGAAATAATGTGTTGGCTATTAATTTTCTTTCTATAAATTGATCTTTTCAAATAATCCCCCTCGCTAATTAAAAAAATGTCTAAAAACGGTAAACTACAATTCGCTTCTAATTCATATGTAAATTGAATATTTTTATGTAATTTATTAACTTTATCAACAAAATTAATTGATGTTTTTTTGGTTTGGGAATGGGTGGTAGATTCTTTCCTTAATTTTGTTGACAAAGTTAATAAATTAGATAAAAAAATATTCAATTTACATATGAATTAAAAGAGAATTGTAATTTACCGTTTTTAGACACTTTTTTAATTAGGGAAGGGGATTCTTTGAAAAGATCAATTTATAGAAAGAAAATTAATAGCCAACACATTATTCCAAATTCCGCTTGTTCACCTTTTTGTTATAAATTCTCTACTTTCCGTTTCATGGTTGATAGAGCGTTTAAAGTTTGTTCTGATGAATTTTTAAATGAAGAGTTGTGTAAGATCCGTGAGATTGCACGTTCTAATGCGTATAAAATAAGTAGCATCAATAAATTAATTAATTGTTATAGAAAAGGGAAGCCTAAACAACAATATCCAGGGTTAACTGAAAGATTCAATAAAGGGGGTGATTTTAAAAATTTTAAAAGAGTTTCTTTTCCATATCTGAAAGGCAGTTTTGAGAAATTAAAATTTAAATTAAAAAAGTTTAATATTGAATTGATTGCAACTCCTCCACCAAAATTAAGATGTTTACTTAATAAGCAAGTGGATCCTATAGGACATGATGATCTTGCTGGAGTTTATGAAATACCTTATATTACTGAAAATGGTGACTTATATTATTACATAGGCATGACTGGAAGAAAGTTTAGAATTAGAAAAGGGGAGCACGAATCTGATACTAAATTTGGAAGTACTAACACTGCCTTATCAAGAACATATTTAAATGAGGAGATAAAAATATTGTTCAGTGACAGTAAATTATGTTTCATATCTAATTGTAGTCGTAAATCTATTATAAGAGAGTCCATTGAAATTTATACGCATAAAAATCTGGTTTGCAATGATACCGTTTCTTTTATTATTCCTAAGTTATGGTTAGAATTAATGAATAATTTCCTCGTGAAAGCTTGAATGGGTAGAACCATATTGGAAATTCTTTTAGATCATGGTCTATTTTTAATTTAATTTTTTACAATTGAGCGCGTGTTTTTTGGTGTTTTTTATATCTCAATGCCACGTGTCATTTGTATTGACCGTGAAATATTTTCTAATTTTATTTTTATTTATATTTTAGATTAGTATCTATATATTTTAATTTAATTTTTACAATAAAGCGCGTGTTTGTGTTTTTTGTTATTTATATCTCATTGTCGCGTGTCATTTTTATTGACCGTGAAATATTTTGAAATTTTATTTTATTTATATTATGTTTATGGAACTTATTTGACGGTTCCGAAATATGTCAATGTCTTTTATTTTTACTCTAACACCTTTCTTAAGTAAAATTAAAATTTTTATTAAAATATTTGTAATGTTTGTTCTGAAAACTGCAATAATATATGAAAAAAAATATTAAATATTTTAGTGTTGCAGAGACCTTCAAAGTTTCATTTGAAATATGTAAATTGGATAATGTTTTCTTTAAATTAAATTAAAATTAAATTCAATATTTTAACAAAAAAAACTAAGTTTGTAGAGTCGTTTCGTC